>OY755237.1:57395646-57597672 GCA_963576725.1 Azorinus chamasolen | reverse complement strand
TATCTGATTTCAACAATATTTTATTCAATGAAGAAAAGGATTGGACAACAGGCATAGCCTATGTAAGTCCTCTCCAGTGGTACAAGGTAATCACATGTCGTACATGCAAGAAATATTTAAATACATGCAATACTTAACATGTAAAGTAACTAATCGTTCATGCATATTCAATAACGTTATGAAGTAAGGATTAATCGGCATGACCTGGACCCGACTGCACAATCAATAACCAGACCTAGTCCAGATCAGTGACCGTGAAATCGGGGTCCGATAGTACAGATTAAGGAAAATATGTGAAAATAGTGAGATATGTTTCAATGTAAAACATTTGGTTTGTGATTAATATATATCTGAAAGTTTCCTTATCAATAATAATAATAATAAAATGAAAAAAAAATTAAAAACAAAAAATAAACATTATTTCTTTTTAACAACTATCCGTCAATCAATCAATCAAATTCCTCAATCAAATCTCCTGGTGCTCCTGATATAGGTGTGCACTATATCAATAAGTGCTTCTACAGATCCCTACTCAGACCACTGCCTCCGAATAAGAGTTTGTTTAGAGTTACTTCCCCTAAGTCGGGTATTCTCCTTAATGCTGTCAGCATGTTTCGTCTGTGTATATTGAATGATGAACAAACAAAGAAGAAGTGGTGATTATCTTCGAGGGAGTCAGCACAGTTTGGACAAGATGGCGATTCTGATAAAAAATGATTAAACAGGTGCGTATTAAGGGAACTAGCATTGTTACGCAGTTGACAAAGAAGAATATTTTCACGTCGCATGCCTAGACTGTAATAGATAGGAGGTTTTGTTTTGCTTTTAAATGACGATAGCTTATTTTTGAACTGGTTAATGGAAGTAGCAGATTTAACTGTGTCTGGTAGAGCATTCCACGCTTTTATCGTGCAAGGTAAGAAACTATTTTGATAGGAAGATGTTCTGCAACGAGGAATTTGAAGAGTTTTGCCACGAGATCGGAGGTTATATTCTGTTTCTACGGGTAAGAAGGGTGACATAGATCCGTTAAATACTGGGGACATATACCATTTAGGATTTTGTACATAATTGCGAGCTTGTGGTTTTCTCGTCTTTCAAACAGAGTCTCTATACCTAATTCTGCGTATAAACAAGATCTGGAAGAGTTTCGACGCAGGCCGGTAATAATACGAGCTGCTTCAACCTGGACACTTTCTAATAAATCTGATTCGAGCTGGGTGCAATTTGTCCAGACCGAATTAGCGTACTCCAGCACAGGTCGAATGAACGCGAGATAAATATTTAGAAGAGAAGGACGACTAACAGAGTATTTCAGCATGCGAAGGATGTTTAGTCTGCTACATGCTTTGTTATAGATAGTGTTAATATGAACAGACCAAGATGCATTCGATTGGAAAGTTACCCCTAAGTCAGTATGTGATTGGACTTCTTCAACTGTTTCCCCAGCAAAATGGATAGAAGGATGGTCTGTGTGTTTCCGAGTGAAAACTAATGACTTGGTTTTCTGTGGATTGAAGGAAACAGCCCATTGATTTCCCCAATTATTTACCATTTCAAGGTCTGTCGATAGGGATGCTGCACACATTGCTCTTGGTTTTTGTCAACTATCACAAAGAGTGAAGTATCATCTGCAAACAGCCTTACACTATTTGTTAGATCATCAGTGATGTCATTAACATAGAGTAAGAATAAGAACGGTCCTAATACAGATCCCTGGGGAACACCGGCCTCGACCGGTGAAAACCCAGAGAAGAAACCTTCAGTCACGACCTTTTGTTCCCTATCACTAAGATAACTTTCTATCCATTTTAGAATATTTCCACTAATTCCATATTGACTTAGTTTTAGTAAAAGACCGGTATGCCAAACTCTACCAAATGCCTTGGCAACATCACAAAAAACGAATCTTACATCCTTTACCTTTATCTAGATTGGAAATAATCGAATTATAGATATCTATCAGCTGATTGACTGTACAGTCATTGGGTTGAAACCCTGATTGTTGTTTGCATAATAAATTATTTTCTTTAATGTAGTTGAATAGATGTTTAAATAAAATCTTTTCCATGAGCTTACATACAACACTGGTTAGTGATATTGGACGGTAATTGTTTGGTATATCAGAATCTCCCTTTCCTTTGAATATTGGTGTCACGTGTGACCGTTTCCACTGATAAGGGACTTGCTTTTGAGAAAGAGATAAATTGAATAGTTTTGTTAATGGTGCTGATATAGACGGGATTACTTGTTTGAGAATTCTCGGACTAATGTTATCGGGCCCAGGTGGTTTCATACTATTTAGCAGTTTCAATTGGTCAACCACTTCCGATTCAAGCACCGTTATATTTACAAGCCGCGATCCAGTGCGCTCATTGAATTGTGGTGGTAGTGCTCATTACTTAATTTGGAAACGGAACAAAAGTACTCATTAAAAGCCTCGGCCTTTTCAGTAGGGTGAAATAAAATTTGACCATTCGACTTTAGGGGCGGGTTGCATACGTTAACATTATTAAATTTAGCAATGGATTTTGTAATTCGCCACCATTTACCAGGCGGAATATTTTTATCTGTCAGTTGTGTGCACAGTTTAGTTTTGTATGTTTCTTTCGATTCACGCACTAATTTGATGACGTCATTTCGGAGTTTACGAAACGTTTCCCAATGGTTCGGGTTATCGGAACGCTTTGCTTTTTGGTGAGCACGATTCTCTGACGCATTTTATGGCGGATAGTATTATTAATAAACGGTTTATCGTTTGGCCTAATAACAACAGTTTTTGTTGGGATGTGACGTTGAGCACAGCTTTGGAATGTATTTACAAATTAGTATATACCGTATTTAAGTTATTACTGTTAAAGACGTCTCTATCCCAATTTTGAGAAGATAATTCCGTGTTTAATTCGTCATAATTTGCTGACTTGTAGTTTCTTATGGTACGTTTATAAGCATATTTTTTGTATGTTGAAAATTTCACTTCAACTGAGACAACACAATGTGAGCTACAGATAGGAGGAGAAACATCAACGCTATAAACATTGGCAGTATTATTAGTAATACAGAGATCGATGCACGTTCCCGTATCAGTCGTGTAGTTAGTGGGTTCGTGTACAATACTTTCCATGTTTAATCTTTGAAGTAAGTGTTTAAAATTCATTGCAGAATTTGAAAGCATATTGATATTAAAATCCCCTTGCAAAAATGTAGGGATGTTGCAATCTAGAGCACGTGACAAGTTGTCATATAAATTGTCTAGCAAATCATTATTTGAGTTAGGAGGTCTATAAAATATTCCTAATAAAAATGTACACCCTTTAGTATTTATTTCGACCCAAAGTAGTTCTAAATTGACTGATGTTAAATCTTCTCGAACTTGATAATGCATACTGTCTTTAATATATATTGCTACTCCGCCGCCAAAACGATTTCTATCCTTACGTACTGGGCCTTGAAAACCTGGGAGTTCTAGATCTCTGTTTAAAATGGTGTCACTTAGATGCGTTTCAGATATACAAATAATATCGTTTTGTGTCAATTCAGATTCCACAATATCTAGTTTAGGGAATAAGCTGCATACATTATTATGTACAATAGTTATATTTTTCCGCGGATAGTTTTTGTGAGGTCCTGGATTACTTTCAATTCCACCAATTAAGAGTAACAGTTCTAACGCACTGCGAGGGAGGCATGTACATTGATTGAACATAAATGGTAAGAATGTGTAGATATGAAGGTAAGCGATCTGAGTGTGCATACAGCCGCATGTGTCAGGCAAAGTATTGCATAAGCATTTTACTTCAATCATGAGTATCATAGACAACAACAGCGACACTGTACAATACGTACCGACACACAGAGCTGTTATATAGGAGCACCAAGAGATGACTGACAGAAGACATGACAATGATTGTAACGGTAAAAAACAAAACAGGGTTATAAACAAGTAGAATGTACAAATATATACATTTACAAACTATGCCACATAAATGTGACATGTTTAAGAACAATTGCATACAAGTATGCTTTCGTTCCATTAAGGTAGTCATACAATGCATGATATAATGGAGTGCGTTATTGTGCGTCTTTTATATATCTGATAACAATATACATGTACCTTTAGAATAATTTCAGTTCGTTATGAATTCTAAATCGCACGAACTTTGAATGTGTGGTAAGAGATCGACTTTAATTTGCGTTCAATATCTATTTACATATGATAAGGTAAAGTGGGATAGGTGCAAATAGTGTCGACTCTGATCACACGGATCCAAAAGAATGCATGTCATCAGGGTCAACAGTGTAAGCTGTACCGACTTATATACTAACAGCTATGATCAATAATAGGTGGGGCGTATGCTAACTGCGGAGAGGCAAACAGAGTAGATCCCGATTAGACTAACCAATTGGAATATTAGTAATCAGGTTCAGCGCTGTTTCTACTGACAGTATAAATATCAGCTATACACAAACGTTATGTTCTGACATTCCCCATGTTCGGAAATTACTGTTATATCTACAGTAATGTGGGTAAAATCACCGTGACGTAATAAAAATAGCAAGTATTTACAGTATCGTTTGTATCATTTGAAACATATACTGCAAAATCACGACGACTCGAACCCTCAAATAAACACACGCATTGTTATTGATCATCAGGGCAGTCAGCTGCTCAACGCAGGGCGAAAGTCACGCAGAAAGCTCCTAGGCAAGCGCCCCGCGTGATCCGTACCCCGCATGAAGCAGCAACCTGTCAACGACGTTATCAATAATTCCTTAATAGAAATTCGAGTCAACGCGGTTCAACTGTATACGTAAGTTCAATAGTATTTGCAAACATTTTACAGATATAATAACTATATTAACTTGACAGCTCTCTTCAGAAACAATTGATGAACTGTGCAAACAGCTTGGATCCAGATCGGGCTCCACAAACAGTGGGACTCGATCAAGGACCCAAGCTATCTGAGGCTCAGATTCTAGCCAACAACATTCACTGTAGAAGATAATTTATTCCAAATATTCTGCAGTCGGTAAATTACAGATCGTAACTTAACAGACAAGAACTTCAAGTTAGAGGGGTTTACAAATAAATAAACAAGGCATTATACGCGTGGCACACACACTCGCGAATAGAGAGTCATTAGCCCAACTACCGCTGAATTTTCTATATGAGTCTGCTTATGTAGCATAGAGACAGGTGGTCAGTTCCTGAAAGAAAACTTATTTCCAAGTAAAAGAGTGGTTCTAATGGCAGACAATGCGGTCTGTGACCAAGGAATTCTTACCGATAATCGGGCTATCTGGTTCCAGACATTTAGCTCTTGCCCGTTTATTTCAGCATTCAAAAGGATAATGTCTGTCTGTCAACGAGAGTGTTATACAGGTATGCCGTTACTATAGTCAGCTTGCACGAGCATATTGTATTTTAGCCCTTTCCCTCATCCAATCGCTCTTACTCACCTATGCAAACACAGTAGAATCAGATCGGACGTATCCTGTAGGAGCCGTTTGTCAGGTTGTGCTATGTTTCCTTATGGAAATATAATAGACCCAACTGTATAGTATACATGTACATGTATATCGAAACAAAACCATACAGTGGAGGTATGCTATTACATAAAGACCATTAGGAAACGATAATCACGATATTTAAAAATCTTTCATGAATACTTGACAGGGAAAAGGTTTGATTAGTACACTGTTTATCTGTATAGTTCGATTTTGAGCGCTGAGCCTTGATTGCACTTTTCTTTTTTATAGAAGCTGCAGCCATTCTAATTTATGGGTAAGTGGGCAATGATTGTCACACGAAACTCGTAGTAATCGTGCAGAATTAGTATATACAGAAAACCCCCGCTAATACGACCAGCTAAAAGAGGTATAATTCTTGGTGCTAGATGCAGGTGGTAGCTTAATGCAGGACAAATGTAATGCAGAAAGCTCCCATACATCCATTTTTGTTCATTAAGTGCTTGCATTAGAGGGGTTTTACTGTATATGCTTGTTACAGGTCTATATAGTCACATGTAACTCTGGAACAAATACATGGTTTGTAACACGTTTTACCTCCACGGGTGGACTCGTCCTAAATGTCACAGCTCACGGATCAAAATCGAACAATAGTCAGCAACATGAATTTACTGTATTTGTATGGGTGTAAGCATGAACATACAGTACGATATTCTCCCACGAATAGAACTGTTCGGATATGGGAATATTGACGGCAGATATATTGGAAGGTCAAGAAACATAACTACCAAGGCAGCACACAAGTCAGACCCTGACCAGACGGCTCTTATAGGAGCCGTCCGATTGGGGTCTGTTCAGCTTACAAATGTGTGGAAACATGTTTACACGAAGGAAAGGGCCCTTGAATAAGCATAAGCAGGACAAACAAACAGACAATATACGGTTATGAGGAACAATGATAACACCGTTTTCCACTTTAAGCAGACATCATTTATCACATTGTCTGTATAGTCGAATGTTGCAGCCGGATTAGATTATCAAAAGTACAGTGCGGACACACAACAATTCAAGCTGTAGACCCAGATCAGAGGTCCCTGAATGAGCCCTCTGGTCAGGATCCGCACCATTATTATTCCATGCAAGGGATACAGAAAATACAAAAGTGAAACAAGCCACTGTTCTATATCAGGTACTCAGTAAGGGGATAAATGTCTCGTGAGTGTGGCTACCCGGACTCTCGAGTAGTTGGAGCATTCCAGGCCTGAAGCTGGTCGTTGGACGTACAGGCAGTTATTTTATCTTTGTGGTCCTTAATAAATATTTTACCGTCATATGCCCAAGTGTCCTTTATAGTTTTACTCCGTTTGAGTTGCCTCGCTTTGTAGGCTAGCTGCGAACGTTTCTTTGTGAGATCCTCACTTACAAAATGAGACGTACCATATTCTGCATTGTAAGTCTTCAGGACTCGCCTCGCTCTGACCAGCTTCTGTTTGGACCTGTACGACACAAAGCGGACTATGATATCCCGGTTGGGTTTCTTCTGCGGGTCTTTCTTCCCTATCCTGTGGCTCCGGTCGATTTCCTCACAGCTCAGTTCAATACCCAGTGTGTCCCTGGCGAAGTCTATCACCAGATTGTCCGTATTTTCGTCCTCATTCTCAATAATCCCTGAGACCCGAATATTCTGTCGACGTGTGTACTGTTCCAAGTCATCATTCTTCTGGGCGAGTTCATTACACAGATCGTCCGAGTTTCTCAGCTTGTCCTGAAGTTCCGCGACAGTGGCTTTCAGGGGTTCCAGGATCTGTTGGACCTGTCGATCTAGTGTCGGCAGTAAATGCTCGTACAGCTTAGCTTTCATCTCTGGAATGTTGAAGAGCGAAGTCAGGAATCGATCCATAGTACCTGGGTCGCTGAGTGCTCCTAGAAATGAGTCAATGAACACTTCGGGATCTTCATCAGCATCCCCGCTGGAAGCTCTGGGTCTCTTGGACTGGCCCTGAGTACTAGTGGTCGATTTCCGACCTGCCTGAGACTTGCCTGAACCACGCATCATTGCCGATGTTCAGTCCAGTAACAAGGAGGAAGGAACAGTTAACAAACGTCAACAGACGTAAACAAACACACACAGACGTAAACAAAACGGCCTTTCGCTTGCTTTGTCACAAAAAAGTTGGCAGAACACTTTGTCACGCTTTGCTATATATATCACGTAATTGTCACGTAAACATTCCGTAATTGTATCAATGGAATGTATATGTTTACGAAGGTATGTAGATATGTTGGTCGTATCACTGTCCACGCAAATCTGGCGCCACTTTTCCAGACAAAGAGAATTTAGGAAACTGATGATCTTACCAACAATTACAAAAAATATCCAGTCCTTTCCTTGCGCAAATATCTATGCGTACAGAGATTACAATGGTTACATTGTCCAGAATAACTCTTCGAGACGTTTCTAAAGAGTGGTCACAACATAGGCTTTAATAGAGAAATGAATATTCTATTTTTTGCGTTAACCCTTGTCCGAGTTAACCCTTTCGGCGTCAAATTTCTTATTGTCGTCTGCAATCCAATTTTGTTAAATCATTCGGTATAGTAAGGAAATATGATAGATAAATGCAAGTTTCAATAAAGCGTAGATAGCATAGGTATAGAAATAGAGATGAGACAAAAAGTGAAGTCCCTAATCAGACCCCGCTTTGAAAAGGCGGCGTCTGATCTGGGACTGCACTATTTGTCGTGGTGCATTTATGCGACATTATCGGTGAAGGGTTAATAACACTTCTTACTCTGAGTTCATTATCTGATTGGTCAGATTCATAGCAAGTTCATTTTATTATTATGACACAGTAAAGATCCTAATAAAATGGCTCCGTCGGGAGACCTTTAATCTGGTTCTACACTGTTTGCAAAATGTCTTTTATACTCGGTTCTCTCATATTAACAATACATGGCAGACGAATCGCCTACAGTGGAACTTCGATATTTCGAATGTTTAGGGACCATACAAAATACACATACAGTAAAACCCCGCTAATGCGACCGCCTAAAAGAGGTATAATTATGGATGCTAGATGCAGGTGGTAGCTCAATGCAGGACAATAGTAATGCAGAAAGTTCCTAGAGGAACTTTCTGCATTACTTTTGTCTTGCATTAAGCAACCACCGGCTTATAATAACATCCATGTTTATTCATTAAGTAGTCGGCATAGAGGGGTTCTACTGTATTCATGCATTTAGATAACAGGAGTTATATGCCCATATAGATTAACAATCGTGATGTCATGTCTCACATGCATATACATTAAATAAAACTTGAAAGCTCAATATAGACCCTGGTATTGATCTTCAAACCCTGATCAGATGGCATGTATAGGAGCCGTCTGACACGGTCTTTTCTGGTTGTGGAAACCAAGATGACTCAACTGGAACAGATCCTTTAAGAGACGATTCTAGTAAGTAGTTATTTGCCGAGAAGACCAATATCGGACGTCACCTGTAGGAGACGTCTGACCGGGATCTGTATCCGTGCTTATAAAACATTTAGTTGCGCCTGAGTTCGTTCTCAAGTTTTTGATTGGTCAGATTTGAGCCAGAGGTTCAAATCTGACCAATCAAAAGCTTGAAAACTCAAATCTGACCAATCAAAAGCTTGAGAACGAACTCAGACTCAACTAAAACGTTTTATAAGCATGAACCCTGCATTGTTTGCTGTTGACCTGCTATAAATCTGATTCTGTAGTACAAATTCAGCTAATTAATATGCCTGGTGTCATTATTCTTACACGTATATTGAACAGGGAAAGGGTAAGGGAACTATGATTAGGAAATGATTCGGCTTATTCCTGTTATATGCCGCCCTGGGTCTGATCAGGGTGTACCTTGTTTGACCATTGCTCCAGAAACGTGCATAATAACCCTTTCCCTGATGAATATTCATATACGAAATAATGATGTCATGAATATTAATGAGGTGTTTGTATAATGGCTTATGAACACATGACATTTTGGCTCAGGAAGAAACTGTAGAATCAGATCTATTCTGCACCATAAGCAAACAGAACAGACCCTGATCAGACGGCTCATATAGGAGCCGTCTGATCTGGGTCTACTCTGTTTGCAGAAGCGTCAAAATGCGCTTACATAAGGGAAAGTGTTCACGCCTTTGAAAACAAGGTAGACCTAAATCAGACGGTTCCCACTTGCAAAGAAAGTAGACACAGATCAGACGGTCCCAGTAGACGCCGTTTGATAGGGGTCTGTCGTGTTTGCTTATGGATTACAATAGAACACCTCTAAAGCATATTTCTAATAGAATAAGAAGTTAGATACTTTTAGGCACGTGACTGCTTAATGCAGGGAAAAGTCATACAGAAAACTCATAGACGAGCTTGCTGCATGTCTTTCACCTTGCATTAAACTCCAACATGTCATGTCTCCGAGACCAACATTTTTAAATAAATACGTAATTGAACATGTGGCATTATAGATTAATAATCGTGATGCCATTACATTTACATACATTTTCATTAACAAAGGGCTAAATGCACAATAGATACCTTGATCCAGTATCGTGTCTCTGAAACACCGACTGGTGTAGATCTTTACTGTTTTCAAACTGCAAACATCACTTGATGTTGTACAAGACTCATTCTATTCGTACCGTAGGTTTTGGTAAGGAGTTTCATATTAAAGAAAAAGAGACATTTATTGAAGAAAAACTTTTATTTGTGCTAAAATTGTAAAAAGGTTTAACAAACAATGTTGACGTTTATCCTGCTGACAAAACTATGTTCAAACACTGATCTGGTATAGGTTTAAACTATGTTCAAACACTGATCTGGTATAGGTTTAAACTATGTTCAATCACTGATCTGGTATAGGTTTAAACTATGTTCAAACACTGATCTGGTATAGTATGGCATTTTCGTTGTATCTCAGCGTTTCTCCTTTTTTCTTAATATGTTCCTCTCGTGTTTCAGGTCTCTCTTTGCTTTCATCTCTGCTTTTTGTCTCTCTATGTATCTCTCATTTCTTTCTGTCTGTAATTCTTAATATGTTCCTCTCGTGTTTCAGCTCTCTCTTTGCTTTCATCTCTGCTTTTTGTCTCTCTATGTATCTCTCATTTCTTTCTGTCTGTAATTGTCTGTCTGTTCTGTCTTTCTGCCTGTCTGTCTATCTGTTTATATGTCCGTCTGTATATCTGTCTCCCTATCTCTGCCCGTCATTCTGTCTGTCTGTCTATCTGTTTATATGTCCGTCTGTATATCTTTCTCCCTATCTCTGCCCGTCATTCTGTCTCGCTCTGTCGCTGTATCTCGGTCTTTGTTTGTCTGTCGTTTTGTATTTTTATCTATCAGCCTTTTTTTCGGAACGATACTCTCTCTTTCACTTTCTCTCTCTTTCTCTCTTTCTCTATCCCTCTCTGACTGACTGCCTGTCTAATTCATTCTTTCTTTCTCTCTGTAGATCTCTCTGTCCATCTGTCTGTCTGTCTCTGTCAGTCTCTCTGGCACTCTGTGTGTGTGTGTCTGTCTGTGCCTATCTCTGTCCCCTATGTGTCTCTCTATATATATCTCTCATTTCCCCCTCTCTTTGTCTGTCTCACTGTCTGTCTCTGGACGACTCTCTGTCTGTATATATGTCTGTTCACTCTCTCTTTCTCTCTCTGTTTTATGTATGTATAACTGTATGTCTGTCTATCTGTCTGTCTGTTTGTCTATCTGACTGTGTACTCTCTCTCTCTCTCTCTCTCTCTCTCTCTCTCTCTCTCTCTCTCTCTCTCTCTCTCTCTCTCTCTCTCTCTCTCTCTCTCTCTCTCTCTCTCTCTCTCTCTCTCTCTCTCTCTCTCTCTCTCTCTCTCTCTCTCTCTCTCTGTATATATGTTTGTCTGTGTCCCTGTCTCTGTATATCTGTCTGTATGACTGTCTGTATGACTGTCTGTCTGTCTGTTTGTCTGTCTGTCTGTCTGTCTCTTTCTCTCTCTCTCTCTCTCTCTCTCTCTCTCTCTCTCTCTCTCTCTCTCTCTCTCTCTCTCTCTCTCTCTACTCTCTCTCTCTCTCTCTCCCTCTCTCTCTCTGTCCCTTTCTCCTTTTCTATTCCCTCTTTCTTTTCCCCTCTATCCCCCTTAGAACTGTGTGTTTTATCCTGTTCTTTCTCTCCCAATTCCGTGCTGTCTCTTATTTGTCCAAATATGTTCCATTCTGTCCCTCTCTTTATTCTCACTCATGTTTCCGTCTCGCATTTATTTAAATTCTGCTGTATTCTCACTCTCCTCTTTCTGCACGACCTCCCTAAGTCACCTCAAGACAGACCCCTCCCCTCCAAACTATGCCACCGTTTCTCCCTCTCTTTCTCTCGAGTCTCCCATCCTGTCTTTATCTCTATAATCTGTCTCACTTACCCTTCATACGTTTTTCCTCTAATTTCTATTTTACTCTTAACAATTATCCATTTGCCTCACTTCCTGTCCCTCTCTCTAGTCATTCATGACTTTCACTCTGCATTAAGCAGTCACCCGCCTTAAAGTCAATAAACTATTTCCTACTAGAATTCCGGTTTAGAAGGGGTTTTCTGAATATATCATGCTTAGTTCCTAACTTCCTATTCCTTCACGTTTACACATACAGGCGACAAACGCTAAGGTGTATTTCATTGTGCAGAGTGTGTGCATGGAAACGTTATTTGAAGAAATAGTGTGCATGTATTATATATAAAAACACCACAACGTTAACACCAGTAACAACAATAATGTAAAAGTACTTTAAAGGCAGACATCATCATACGTTTATAATCAACGTTCTTGTGGGAATAGTAGTTGTTTGCAACAGGCTATGGTGCTTTGTAAATAAATATTAATATAAATTATTTAGTAACTTTATAACATTAAGTCATGATGTCTGCCTTTAAGAATTATTCAATATAGTTAATGTCTCGCTAATGCGACCACAAAATTTATTCAAATAAAAATCGGTAAATGAAGATGGTTGCTTAACCCTTTCCTCCATAAATACGCCTCTCTATGCCTCTGTAAAACTCACCCGTTGAAACCATTGTGATAAAAGAGCATTTGCTTCTATAGGAGCAAATGCTCTATTTAACACAATGGTTTCAAATTACAAAATTCTAGAAAAGTTCCTTTTCTCTAGTAAATGCTCCTTTTCGGTAGATGCATCCAAAGAGATTGGATCTAAAATAGCCTATGAAGGAAAGGGTCAATACAAGGCAAAAGCAATGCAAAAAGTGTTCTGCCTTATTTTGGTCCTGTATTAAGCTACTGCCTGCTTTTGTGTTTAAAACTTCTTTCGAGTGGTCGTATTAGAGAGACTTTACCATGTGATCTTCGTACTACAGTTATACTTCGATATCTCGAACTTCAAGTGACTATACAAATTAGTTCGAGATAACAGACGTTCGAGTTATTTAATCTGAATAATATCTCGAGCTCACAGCCTAATACAGGTATACAGTAATGCTGAAAGCTCCTGCAGGAGCTTTCAGCACTACTTTAGACCTGTATTAAGCTGTCACGTGGGTTTCAATATATCTGTATTGTAAGTTTTAAAAGGAGTGAACTGTTGTTTTTATTTACACAGGAGCTCGAGTTATCCGAGTTCCATATATCGAAGTTCAACTCTATTATGAAAATGCATCAACGATAAACACATATAACATGTAGAAAAAAAGTGACATTGACTTTATTTATAAATACATAAAACTATGTCTATCAAATTTTCTTTCTACTTCCTTTTTACTCACCCCTCTCTCTCTCTCTCTTTCTCTCCTTCTCTCTCCTTTCATATGGCTCCTAACCTATCCGTCCTGGCTCCTGCCTGCTACCATTTTGCCCATCTCATATTGATTATCTCCTCTCAAATTTCTTTCTTATTGTCTTTTTTTCTCGTGTCTTCTTTCCTATCACTCTGTCGTCTCCTTCTTCTTCCATCTCTCTGGCCTCCTCTTTCTCTCATCTCTCCCGCATTTTGATTCTTTCATTTCTACTGATTGCTCCTCCTTTTCTCCCATTATCCTTTTATGTCTTCCACCCATTTCTTCATACCTCTCTTCCAGTTCTATTGTTTCGCGGATGCCTCCATTTTCTCCTTCTTGTCAGATCTCCTCTTCTCCTTCCCCATCTTTCACCTCTCACTCCGTCTCATGTCTACCCTTCTGACCCAAGTTTCGGTATTTATTCCAAAATTCAAAATACATATTGAATATTCATGGTTAAAGTACTTATAATGAAATATGAAAGGTGGACAATTGTAGCCATTTTAGAAATTAAAGAAAGTGATCTATCATATTCTATTAGCAAAAAGAGCAGGCCCTGATCAGACACCTGCTATAGGAGTCGTCTGATCTGGGTCTACTCTGTTTGCCAATGCGTGAAAAGGCGTTTATAATATGGAGAAAAGTGTTAAACCATGCATGTTCGTCCTCGATGTCTCTCCTCCTGACCATCTCTCTCACTATCATTCTCTTAATATCTCCCTATCTGTCTCTTCATCTCTCTTATTTTAATATACATGTAAAGTACATTAAGATGCATTGTAATATGCTACAGATAATTTAATTTAAAGGACAAAATACATATATTATATACACAAACCGTACAAAAACAAAACTATTATTAAAGAGAGTCGTGTGCCTTTAAAACAATACAATAAATTGTTCTATATTTTTAACATTATTACATATAGAGGAAACTCGATATTAATATTTTCAACGACACATTTTCTGAGTGGCACAGTGTATCATTTTTTTACCCTTTGATAAATTATGTCACATGATCAAAGAGTAAAACTTATACACGGTCACTAGAAATTCAATACACAGTCAGTAGAAATTCAATACACGGTCAGTAACTAGGTTACTTCCCCTGCCAGCGTAGGGCCAAACATGAGGTAATGGCTGCACTGTGTTTTTTGTCAGCAAATGGTTACTGAGTAAATCAGATTTTATTTTAAAGTTAAATACATAACGGATTCTTGTTTTCAATTTGTTTTCCCTTATAATTTTGTTTAGCTCGATTACGACTGTACCGAATTAATGTTGGGCCAAATTGGTACGGTACAGTTACAGTAAGAGTTGTCGTTATTTTGATTACACATATTGCGAAACACTTTGCTTCCTTAGTCGCAGACGAGATTGAGAAAAAGAAGCAAACGAGCACTGATAGAATATAGACTGGTCATCGATGGGGTAAACTCGTTACATAGTCATGTAGTGACCGGGTACTGGATAATACCTGGTTAGTAAATATTGATGTGACTGACATGGTTCACTAATTATTTCATGATGTTTATATGCTTTAATTATCACAATGTTGATAATGTTTTTCGGTTTATTGCTATTGTAACCATGTTACCTGCACACTATTGAAATAAATCTATCTATCTAAATAAATCTATCTAAGATTTGAATTTATAGATATTTAAGTCTGAGTCTCCAATGGAGACTCAATATATTAGTGGATATAGACCCTGTGGCCAATCTATTTTAATGGCATGGTGTCGCAGGGCCGTAACACACGATGTCATGGTTCCTCAATATCCCCCTTCTACATATTTTGTTCTATCTTTTCAAGTAACACGTAGTTGCCTATAAGTTTGTGCATAGATAAACAATTTTAAGAGGAATTTCTTAAATATAAATATATAAAAATTAGAAAACAACAACAACAATGCAAAAAAACTTCATGGCAGACATCACCGTATATTCTTTAATCGAATCTCTTGTTGTAATAAAAATGTTTTGTTTAGAACGGGTAATAGTTCACGGCTGTTATTTAGAGTTTTCAACATCATACCATGATATCTGCCTTTAACCCTTCTCTTGCTGAATTTTAAAATACATTTATCCTTCTTTACCCATGCCCTGTTGTATAATTACATGTACATATATATTCACTGTGTTCAAGTATTTCGCTGTGCAATCACTGCTGTGGGTGCACTGGTTGCACAATCAACTTGTAAATAGTGCAGACCCTGATGAGACACTCTCATCTGGGTCTTTACTATATACAGGTAGGTATATTGACGCGAAAAGCAAGCAAAGGGTTAAGTATGAAACAATGAAATAGTTCATATTCAATTGATACAAGTATTGTAACGATAATTATTGAATTAAACACATAGAGCAAATATTACATTGATTTGATATATACGTAACAATCTACCACTGTCTCTGCACGTTTTTTCATTTTTTGGTTTTTTTTTTCTCTACAGTAAAACCTCAAATCCAACATACGTATAAGTATTGATCTCTAACACATTTATCCCGATATTATTAAAGAAAAAAATTCCAGTTTTTGTATTGGAACTCGTAAATTTTATTAATTTGAGAGTGCACAGCAAAGAACATGTTTGATGTTATAAGTCATTGACATCAATGGATCCAGCAAATAAATGCAGCCCCTGATTAGGGTGTCATTTGTAAGGGATAATATACACCATTAGATTCAAGCAGGTGGCAGCTAAATGAAGTGTGAATGCCATGTAGAAAGTTGCTCTGGGATCTTTCTGCATTCCTTTCACCATGCATTCAACAACCACCTGCCTAAAGGGCATAATATCTTCTATACTAAATGTTTGAATTATTGAGGTCTTACAGTACTAATTTTTCTATTCATTTCGCTATCTCCTCCTATACAGCAAAACCCCTCTAAACTTGAATTCCAGCAGAGAATAACTTTAATACTTTTACGCAGGTGGCTGCTTAATGCATAGTGAACGTCATGCAGAACGTTCTTTAAGGATCGTTCTGTCTGACGTTCACTCTGAACTAAGCTGCCACCAGTCTCTAAGACCGATATTTATACTAAATAGAACGCCCTGTTTAGAGGGGTTTTAACTGAGTTCTCCTGTATTTCCTCCCCCACTATTGCCTCTCCTCTCCCACATCATGGCTATCTCAGGTTATCTCCCCTTCTCCCATGTTTTCGTGAATGCCAACTATTCAGTAGATTTGCATTTTTGCAATACCGAACAACGTTGTATTCCTTTACAAGTAATGTAATAAAATGTTTTAGTTTCCAGTGATGGATATATGTCAATCCGTCTCCTTGTCTTCATGATTGCCATCAAGTGCCGTCACTCTCTTTCATCTCTCACACACAGGGGAACAACCACTAAACTGTATTTTATGCTACACATATATTTTATGCTACACATATATTTTATGCTACACATATATATTCATCCTATACAAATAAATATACCGCATTATCTCTAATAAACCTTCCCGAACTCGAAACATTTTTAAAGGGAACTTCCTTGCATTTTGTACATTTTTTCCTTACATTTGTATGACAGCAATGCAGAAAGCTCATATGGCGTCTCCATCAATCTACCCCGTGTATTTGGAAAAACCTTCATTACATGTCTAGCTATTGATTATCATATAGGGTTTCAGTTGTTTTATTGATCGTTAGTCACCTATCCCAAAATAAATAAATAATAAATAAATAAACAATTTAATGTAAGATTAGAGAGTTTATTAGGGAGAATACGGTATAGCATTTCATGCATAAAATACACGGGTGCTGTATTAACAAGAAAAACAACACACATGTAACTACTTTAAAGGCAAACTTCATCTTAGATTAATAATTATTCATATTGCTTGTGCTGTTTAAGAGATTGCTTTAGCGTGCATAAGTGTTTTGCAAATATACGCTATAGAGTAATTGATTTTGCTTCATAAATGTATAAGGTCTGCTTTGAACCTATTCCCTTATATGGACGTCTTTTGACGCCTCAGTAAAAGTCAATATTTAAAACCACATAGCTAATGCTCTGTTTATCATAATGATTTCAAAACTACACAGTTCTGAAGGTTTCCTTTTTCTAGTAAATGCTACTTTTCAGTAGATTTATTTAAAGAGGTTGGGTCTTAAAATAGTCTATGAGGCCCGCCTTTAAAATAGCTCGATAAAACATTTCATATTCCAGTGACGTATGCACTATCAATACAATATACACATATTTACATGTACACCAATTGGCACAGAATCGATAGATAGATAAGTAATACGCTAATTATCTCGCCTTATCTCAATGTTTCCTTCTACTTATAATTCATCCCCTCTGTCTCTTAATCCACCTCCTTTCTTCTTCTGTTTAATCTCCCTCTCTCTTCTCATCATTTCTCTCCCTTCTGTCTATCACTTAGCATTTATTATATAACGGCACAACATTTACAATAATGACAATGATAATATAGACATACTTTAAAGGCAGACATCACCTTAATAATTTACTCATATTTTTGCGTTTATAATGTATAGAACAATTAAAGCATGATGCCTGCCTCAGAGAATGAGGTAATTAACCCATTTGTTCCCACGATCCCATATACGGGATATAGGCAAACAGTGTAGACTCTGATCAGACGCCGCATCATGCGGCGTCTAATCAGAGTCTCCACTGTTTGATGATAGGAATCTCAATATAAAACAAAACGAAATGGAAAAATAATCATGGAATAATCCACTGGGTGCAAATGGGTTAAATATTTCAAGTTCTTGTAGTTTACAGCCAGCCCTGTCTAGGGCTACCATCAATATGAAATATAGTTCTTGAGCTTTTATAGGGGTGGTAGCTTAATGCAAATCAAACGTTACAAGACATGCTTCTGTAAGAGCCTTTTGCATTACTTTTGTCCTGTATTAAGCATCCGACTACCTTTTCAATATCTTTATGTGCTGTTAATGAAATGTCGCTTCAGACAGAGTCTAATGTATAAATAGATGTCAGTGGGTATAGCCATCCCAAGCATTGAAACTTTCGAAAACCAACTGTATCACAAAGTTGAACATTAATAATTCTCATGCTGAAACTAAAACTGCTAAATATTTGATTTCCTGAAGGCTTCTTCGGGAGTAGTCTGATCTGGGTCTGCTCTATTTACGAAGGCGGAGAAAAGACGTGTTTATGGAGTAAAAGGTTAACAAACATTGGATAGTGAAAGTGATTCTTTTGACTCCTATGTTATTCCGGGTGACATTTTACTTGTGACTGCCCAAAACGTACCTTTAAAATATTTACATTGAATCCCAGGAATATTTGGACACCAAATGTGTCTGTATAATGTGCCTGAAATAACTGGAATATACGTATAAATTCTGAAAGTAGGAAATCCTTCGAAAGCAAAAGAAGCAATGCGATAAGAAACAACTGCAGACTAGGTTTAAATGAATCTGTTCATGAATAGTAATTAAAAGTGCAAAACTGCCTATGTTCCCTAGCACCGGCTTAACCCATTCCCTCATATTGACGACTTTTGACGACTCTGTAAAAGTCACTTTGTGAAACCATTGTGATAAATAGAGCATTAATTTGCTCCTATAGGAGCAAATGCTCTATTTATCACAATGGTTTCAATCTACAAAATTCTAAAAATTTCCTTTCCCCTTGTTAATGCTCATTTTCAGTAGATTTATTCAAAGAGGTTGGATCTAAAAATAGCCTATGAGGGAATGGGTTAAGTGGTATTCAATTTTCAAAATTAATATCATCGAAACTAATGATCCCGAAGGACCAGAACATATAAAAACACTGAGGATGAAGTACGGGGCGACATTATATAATACACTGCAATTCTGCCCATGTATTCCGGGGATATATAATATAATGTATGCGGTTTACTAAATTTATATTTATCTGGTATTAGTTTTGGGGAATCTTATGCCTTTTATGTTGGCTTGCAGTAATCGGATTAGCTCGAATACGAACATGTCTATTACATTTCAGCATGCCCATAAAATATTCGAATATAATGAAGAGAAAAAGAACCATGGCCCTTTCCCTCATGGGTATTTATACAATAATTAATATCTCCATGAATAATCGTTAAATTGCTTTTATAATGGTCAATCAACAGGGGGAATTTAGCCAATCGCAGAAAATGTACAACTCCATTTGTAAACTGAGCAGACCCTGATCAGACACCTCGTACATGAGTCGTTTGATCTGGGTCTATTCTGTTTGCATAGGGTTAAAAAACGTCATATAAGGAAAACGGTTATGTTTATTTCATTAATACACAATGAAATATTAGTTGGCCTTCTTAACCCTTTACTCCATGAATATTTAAGTAAGACATAATAACTTCAAGAATATTAACGAAATGAGTTGTTGCAATGTCATGGGACTCATGAGACAATAGCGAAACTGTAGAATCAGGGTCCATGCTTATAAAACGTTTAGTTGAGTCTTAGTTCGTTCTCAAGTTTTTGATTGGTCAGATTTGAGCCAAAGGCTTAAATTTGACCAATCAAAAGCTTGAGAACTCATATCTGACCAATCAAAAGTTTGAGAACGAAACTCAGACTCAACTAAAAGCTTTATAAGCATGGACCCTGATCTATATCGTTGAATAAGAAAACGATATCTGATCTGACGGTTCCTAGATGAGTCATTTTGTCTAACGCATCATCACGGTCTACCATGGTTCATAACAGGTCATAACAGGCGTGTCTACGGCTTAAAACGTTAATAGTGTCTGGCAGTACCGTTTGATATTAACTGATATAACACGCGTATAATATGGCTTAAAGAGCTATGTTAACCTTTGCTTTCTTCTCACAAAATCCCACAGACGCTCACACCCTTCTTTGATATTTGTCGCAGTTATCAGCAGATCTCGAACAATCGCCTTGATATCCAGTATGAAGATGATCGCGAACACAATTGTGAAAAGGGCGATGCCAACATATCCGATGTTTGCCGCACTTTGCCGCTTGTCCTTGGCGCTTGCCTTTTGTGCCGTAGAAGAAGACGTGGCGGACTTGTCGACCTGAAAATGAAACGAAAAAGTGTTCACTCCATCACCGGAAATCGAGTAACCCATTCCCTCCTACACTATTTTTAGACCCAATCTACCGACAAGGAGTAGAGGAAAGGCAACAATTAGAATTGTGTAGCTAATCATTGATTAATACAGAATTTGTTCCCATGCTACAACAAATGCTATATTTATCACAGTGATTTCCGAAATGGTTTGAGAGAGACCCCAAAAGGCGTCAGTAGGAGGAAATGGTTTAATAGGTGTGTTACAATTAGTCAAAATCTCTTTGGGTAAATATGCCGAAAAGGAGCATTTACTAGAGGAAATGAAACAGAAGTGTGTACAGTAAAATCTCTTTATAACGGCCACTAAGGTGTGTTAATTAGTTCGTATTTAGGGCAGGGGTCCACTTAAAGCAATGTGAAAGTAAAACAGAACGCTCCTATAGGAACGTTCTGTTTTACTTTTACCTTGCTTTAAGCAGCCACCTGCCTTTAACACAAAATACTTCATGTAATGTAGTGGCCTTATAGAAAGATTTTACTGTAGTTTGTAAATCACGGTGAGCCATGCGAAGAGAGAAAACTGCAGATTCCGTTTTATAGAGTCTGTTCATGAGCAGTTATTAAACGTACAGCACTTAACACGCCCTATGGCGCCGGCTTAAGCGGTACTCAATTTGAGTAACTAATAACATAAACTAATGAACCAGAAGGACCAGAAACTATAACAATACTGAGAATGAAGTACATTTTTTTCGAGGAGTAAAACTTAATATAAATAACAATTGTAACAAAATATTCTGAGAACCATTGACTGAACATGTACCAATTGCACTGTGTGTTACGTATTTACACAGAAAAAAAACCGTCCGAGGTTGTTCTAGGTCTAAAATATTCCTAATTATCTTCCTTCATATAATTATATAGACCACCTTACGAATGGTATAATCCTATGACGACTTAACCCATTAGTCCATAAATAGTTATCTTGTATAGAATAATGACAACAGGAATTGAAAACTAATGCAGGAACCGTCTGAGCAAGGTCATAGTCTCCTCTGGGAACTTTCTGCATGACATCATCCTGCATTAAGCTGCCATCTGTCTTACAGACCATTACTGATGCTAGTTTGAACATCCAGTTTAGAAGGGTGATATAATATAACAATGTTCATTATATAACGACATTTTCAATACAACCGCGCTTTCTGCGGGAACGAACTTGGCGGTTGAAATGAGAATGGCCAGTGTATGTGATTCTACCATGACCAAAAACTTTCTTCAGCTAATAACGACTCTTTCACCCTTGATTTCTTACAGTAATATTCATTATACAAGATTTTTCAGTATGTATTGGTTAATGCCATAGGCATGAGCACTTACCAACTCCTTCTTCTGTTGCTCGACAAAACTTGCTTGTAGGGCGTCCTTCTCGGCTTCTGTCATCTTCTCATAATTTTCAAGGTCTTGAAGCCACTTACAGTTACATTTACAGTGTGTCCAGCACTGGTTCGCTGGTTTCTGTATCTCAAGACACTCGGGTTCAGTTGGTATTCCAATGATGCTGGGATCTGCGCAGAGTGTAAACAAGAACGTTTGATATGTCCAGGAATGCCATTACTGAACTGACAGTTGTAATTCTCGTCAATTAAAACACTGAATGTACTGTTCATAAGTTTACGATATAATGTCAATAAACGGCGTACTGTATACATACAATGTAATGGCTATTGACCATGCAATGTAAACATACAATGTTATGGCTATTGACCATGTAATGTAAACATACAATGTAATGGCTATTGGCCATGTAATGTATACATACACTGTAATGGCTATTAACCATGTAATGTCTAAATAAGATGTAACTTCTTATACAGTTTATTTTCTATATACGATGTAAGTTCTGCATACAATGTACAGTAAAAACCCCTCTAATGCGACCACTTAATGAATAAACATGGTTGCCTTGCAGAAACCTCCTCTATGTGCTTTCTGCATTACTTTTGTCCTGCATTAAGCCACCACCTGCATCTAGCAACCAGAATTATACCATTTTAGGTGGTCGCATTAGCGATGTTTTACTGTAATTTCTTTATACGATGCGTACTCTCTATATACAATATACGATTTGTATACAACGTAATTTCTATGTACGGTGTAATGTCTATATTCAATGTACTTTTTGTATACGATGTAACGTCTATAAAAGACGCACTACCTACAAATGATGTTATGTGTATATAAGACTCAATGTCCATATACATGTACGATATGTCTATAAAACATGCAATGTCTATAAACAATATAATAACATCTACAAACTATATAATTTAGGTAAACGATGTAACGTCTATGTAGAATGCAATTTCTATATAGAATGAAATGTTCACGAATGATGTACTGCCTATATACGATATATACAGGATCTTATATAAGTGTCCATTACACATTGTTTTTATGGAACGAGTTTACTATAATGATATGACATGAGCTATAGCGAGTGTTATATTCATCATAGAGAACGAATTTATAAAAACCAATCTGTAATGAACACGAATGTAAGATTCTAGATATCACACACGCCTTAAAATGACCCATAGAAAATGAAACAGCCTATAGTGTATGGCTGTTTCGGTCGGCCATTGTTTACAAACAGCATAGTAATACAAAGGGACGACGTCCATGGAGCGCTACGACTGGCTAACAAATGAAATAGCGATACAATTGGCTGGCGATTATGCGACGTCATGCATTGGTCCCCCGTATTCTATTTTTAAGATTTTAACATTCATTGTCGACAGGAATAATACTGCAACGCTGATTTAAAAATGCACTGGTGCATTCTTGTGATTTACGACAGTCTGGTTAGGACATCCTTAAATTCACCGCAGAGTATATAATAAGTTGTTTATAAACGACGCACTGTCTAAATACGATGTACTGTATGCATACGATGTACTGTCTGTCTACGATTTAATGTCATAAACAATGTACTGGCTATAAACGATATGCTGTCTATATACGATGTACTGTCTATATACAATTTAATTCCATAAACGATGTCATGTCTATAACACAGGGGTCTGGACCACTACGTGGGGTCTATATGTACTATATAATAACAAGAGTTCCAAATAGCAGAAAGGATATCCGTGTACCAAAAGCTCAAATATCAATGTAACCTTTGCAATTTCAAAGATAATTTTGTAATTCTTTCGGCTATTGAAAGCCAAAATATTTTACTATCAAATTAATATAATCTTCTGATGGTAACTGATGCACAATTATCAATCCAACAATGGTTTCTCAAAATTTCATGTGTTTTCTGGGTCACTGACAAACGTTCGTTCACCCCAGTTTCACTATATCACAGCCAGAACCTGGCGATTTTTAGCTCAAAAGATGACGTGGTTCAATAAAACAATCTAATTATATCGCCAATCTCCATTTGTTGTGTTCTCTAAATAAGTAAGCAACTAGCAACAGCGGCATTTCCGTCTGTCGTTATGTTTCCATTTCGGATGGTGCCATTTGAATGGCTGATTTCATTGGACGAGCAAAGGAAAAGTTGAAAAATCTATGACGTCATGTACAATGGCTCCTTCCTCGACGATTTGAAGCAAACTGACCAAACTCGTTAGTTTTACATCATTCTTTTGATGCTGGGTACTAAAAATTGACCCAAAAAACAAGTGAAATTTTGAGAAAATCATTGTTGGATTGATACTTGTTCATAAGTTACCGTTATTAGATTATATGTATTTGATAGAAAAATATATTGGCTTTAAATAGCCGAAAGAATTACGAAATTATCATTTAAATTGTAAGAGTTACAGTCATATTTGTACTCGTGGTACACGAATATCCGTTCTGCTAGTTGGAACCCTTGTTATTATATAGTACATATATATCCCATGAAGCGGTCCAGACCCCTGTGGTCTATAAATGATGTACTGTCTATATACGATGGTATGTCTAATTATACGATGTTCTGCCTGAAAACGATGTAATGTATAGATACAATGTTCTGTCTATATACAATGTGATGTCTAAATGTACGATGTTTTAACGATGTTTTGTCTATATACACCGTACATGTATTGTCTATATTCACCGTACACGTATTGTTTTGATGCAATGTCAATATATAATGTTATGTTGATGCAGTCTCACACCTTTCCCTCATATAAACGCTTGTGCAAACAAAGTAGTCTCAGATCATATGGCTCCTGTAAGCATCTTCCCTCTAACCAGAAGCTGCACTGTCTGCATACGAAATAATAACATATCTAGCTACGTACAGCTATTAGCACTATAAATGGAATACGGTTGTTATGATGTCACTTTTTCTTACATGAGTGTTAATAGGGTAAATGGTTAAAAGGCACCAAATGGTACCAAAACAAGCAGTCATGCTTTGAGCCTATACAAATGTGAAAAGACAATTTAATCTTAAATCAAAACAAGCAAAATGCCTGTAAAATCCGAAAAAAATGACAACAACCAGTTATGAGATGCTTTAATCCTTTCCTTCAAATAAACGTTTTTATATGCATTTGCAAACAGAGTAGACCCAGACCAGACGGCTCCTATAGGATTATCTTCAGACGAATTTGAGTGTTAGAAACATTTTAAGTATGAGCCAATTCTTTATCATGGACTGAAATCAACAAACTTACCTGTGTCCGTAGAGCAACAGTCATCAGAGAACGCTCCATCAAGATCGTAGTCTGGAAGACAATAAGGATGTTTAAAGATCGTAGCCTGGAAGTCAATACAAACAGTCAAAGCTCGGGGAATTAAAGGCAATATATAGAAAGAAACCAGTTTTCGTAATCTAGAAGGTAATAATCAGATTCAAACAATCATAGTCTTAAAGGCAGTAGAGAAGGCAATACATGTGCGGATCCAGGATTTCAGAATAAGGGGGGTGGGAGAAATGTTTTTTTGGAGGGGGGGCGTAGTAAGACGTTGGAAAAGAGTTTACATCAATTATTTTGTGTTAAAGGCAGGTGACTTCTTAAAGCAAGGTGAAAGTAAAACAGAACGCTCCTATAGGCAGCCATCTGCTCTAAATACCAACTAATTAACATAATTTAGTGGTCGTTATAGAGAGATTTTACTGTATATAGATCTATAATATTTAGAGGGGCGGAGGTCCGCCCCTCTAAATCCACGCCTGCAATAAATAGAATAAAGATCGTTATCTTGAAGGCAATAAGTAGCACAAAAGATCGTAATATGGAAGAAATTAAATAAGACCAAAGATGGTAGTACAGCATATGAACAAATGGATATTTGCCATGGCAGAATTTGTAGGAGCAGATCTTTATTATTTCGTAAGTAAACAGAGCAGACCCTGGTCAGACAGATACTACACGGACTTCTGATCTGGGTCTAATCTGGTTGCAGTAAACATGGGTACATACTTATGAAGTAAATGTCTAAATCAATATACAGTTAGATATCTCTAAAACAACCACTTTATGAATACACTAGGTGTCTTTAAATGCAGGTGACTTATCTATGTATGACGGAAGTACAGTAGAACTCCTCTAGTGCGACCACTTAATGAATAAACATGAGTGTCTCTATAAGAAGGTGTCTGCTTCATGCAGGACCAAAGTAATGCAGAAAACTCCTCTGTATTACTTTTGTCCTGCATTAAGCTACAACCTGCATCTAGCACCCATAATTATACAGTTTTAGGTGGTCGTATTAGCGGGAGTTTACTGTATAACAGAAAACTAATGTGTGCTTTCATCCTACATTCAGCTGCCAGGTACCTTAACCTTTTCCCTAGTACTGACGCATCTTGACGCTTCTGTAAATGTCAATTATCTTTAAATTATAATGATAAATACAGCATTTGCTCTATATGAGCAAATGCTCTATATTTACAATGGTTTCAAAACTACTGGGGTTTTTTTTTCAAGTAAATGTTTATTTTTAGTAGATTTGTTCAAAGTGGTTGGATATGAAAATAACCTATGAGGTAATGGCTTAAATGGGTTAAAAACCAGAATTAGACCTATTTTGGGTGCTTGCTATAGGGAAACATTACTGTAGTTGCACGTAAGAACAATGCTCGGAAAACGAAATCACCACAAAGGTTATTATCAGAGAGAAAAAACTAAGTTCACAACGGATTTTATTAAATGAGACCGCATGATTTATTAAATAACATAGAAATATCTAAAATCAGGTAGTTTCTTCATGCAGGCCAAACATTACGCGAGTCAGGTCGCGTTTTGCTGGGGATTGGTTAGTACAATACAAATGCATAAAAACATTTTACTATACAAATTTTTTTTACAGTACATAAAATCATTTTCCAATGGTTTCCAATGGGCAGCCAACATGTATCGTCTGCAAGTTTTTCGATAGCGGTTGTCATTATCTGCTCATATTTTATTCATATTTATTCATCTTTTTTTCTGAGTGTCAAACAGTTTGGATCTTCATCGAGCACTCGGCTTCTCGATTTCTGATCTGGATCCATAGGTTACTACAATTAACCATTACAACGCTTAAATTCCAAATGAACTATTCCAAAATTCAAACAGGTCAAACCTATGATGAATAGTTAGGGATTTTCTAAAGAAACATGACAAACAATGCAGACCGGAACCTGCAAAGGTCATAACGGACTCGTGTCCCGCACAGTAATAAGGGTTGAGTGTATTTACGTTTCAGGCGTTTAAAAGATTTAAACCTTTATACCCCCATTCCACTGAGCGGCGATTCCGCTACGCTTCGAAATTGTGGTGAAAACGCCGCGAATCGTAGCAGGAGCGACAACAGTAAGAAATAGTAAAGAAATTCATGAGCGCAGCAGTATCGTAGCCGCAGCGTGAGTAACGTAGCGCAATCGCAGTCGCATCGCAACGAAAGCGCCGAGATATTTGTCCGCATACAAATGTTTTTTCATACAATTGCAAACAGAGTAGACCCAGATCAGACAGCTGCTATGGGAGCCGTCTGATAAGGGTCTGCTCTGTTTGCTTATAACATGATATAGATATGATTCTATACATGTAGTTAACTTTTTGTCAAAGCAAAAACATTTCTTAAAAAGGTTGAATTTTAAAAATGCACCTAATAAATATTCATAAGATCATTCTTTCTTACATGGATATTGAACAGGAAATGTGTTAATGCTTGAGTCACCCCTTGAAAGATTTAGCAAAAAGAAGACCTAGATCAAGCCCAACACTGCGTTTTTCTTGTTCTGGATCTTCAAAATAATTTGATCAATTTTCTTCGAAGGATGATGGTCAACTGCTTCGAAGTCAGTTTAATCACCCATTTTATATAGATACATTCCAAAAGCGCAGCTCCTGCGTCTTGGACGAAGCAAGGTCGTAACAGCAACGTATTGAGCGAAGACGAAGCGTAGCCTGAAATCCCGTGTCGTAGTGGAAGCGTAGTAGAAGCGTCTTGGAGAGACCTTAAGCGCCGTAAAAGCGCAGTATATCGCGACAGGATCGTAAACAGCGCAGCGGGGTCGTTATTGAAGCGTACTATAAGCGTACTGGAAACGCCCAAGTCCCAAAATTAGGTACATGACGGCGCTTCTGCGGCGATTTGGAAGTATTTGGAGAATCGCCATGATCGCCATGAGCGCAGTGGAAGCGCCGCCCAGTGGAATGGGGGTATTACTCAATGAACATTAACCTTTAGCCTGCTGAGCAAATTATTTTTACCGATTTTTTCACCTACTACATTTTTGAATTTCAAGCAATAATTAATTTGTCTACCAAAATGCAATCAGGGTGTCAAACAGTTTGGATCCTGATGAGACGCCGATTTACTAGGCGTATCATCTGGATCCAAACTGTTCGCATAGGTATTCAATCATCCGCCCATAGCAGGCTAAAAGTTAATGTAAGAACTTATAACATCATTAGTATTAATTAATTTAGATGTGTAATGCTACATGGACACAAGACACATTTGACATGGCAGAAACTGTAGTATCATATCTATATCATTTTATAAGAAAACGGAGCAGACCTGGATCTACTCTGATCTGGGTCTACTCTGTTTGCACAGGCGTAGTCAGGCATATAGATTGCCTATGACGACAATTCCTCTCTTGCTAACCGCGACGTAATCGTCTCATCAGGATTAAAACTGTTTGATATTCTGTTAATAGCATTTCAAAAGCTTGTTCGGGTCGGAATAAAAAAATATTGCACAAAGTTTAAAGTTGAGCTGACATTTTTCTATTATGACGGGTAGGTATTAAACCATTTACATGTTGCTATTATAAGAAATATTCAATTTTGAAAACAGAATTGAGGCAATATACCTCGTAAATAGCAAATTACTGGCGTGCACAATGTTAACCCTTTTACCATTGAAATGTCATTCAAAAAGATTCAAAAAGGCGACGCTTACCATGGATATTGAGTGGTTGTTTACATTACAAACAGTGCATAGAGGGGAGCTTTATATGCCCTCTCGTCTGGCTCTACTTGTTTGCAAAGGGCATTGGTGACCCATTCCTGCTGCCAAATTGTCAATGATATACAGGCTGAGTATAGAGCAATGCAGAAAGAAGATGCATCAGAAAAGACGATAGAAATAGTATGAAAATAACAATCGAACAAATCAACCCTTTACTCCATGAATATTTATGTAAGAAATAATGACATCATAATTAATAATTAGATGAATTAGTATAATGGCACATGGACATATACATAGTTGGCCATGACACAAACAGTAGAATAATAATAGGTATTACTTCATGACCAAACAGAACATAATCTGATCAGACGGCTCCTATTACTTCATGACCAAACAGAACAGAACCTGATCAGACGGCTCCTGTAGGAGCCGTCTGATTTGGTTCTACTCTGTTTGCAGAGGAGTACAAAGGCGTATATACGGAGTAAAGGATTAAGAACAATATAGACCTCGATTAACTAGTATCAGCTCTGTTTGCTTATGAAATAACATATCTAATCATACAGTTTGTTTTATGGTTAAACAGAATACATGTTCATAATGCTATAAACATAAGACAGCTTACTAATTTCATGTAGTCATATTTCCTCGCATGAATATCCATTAGGTAAGGGTTAAGGTTTTGTAGACGAGACAGGTAACTTAATTTTGGTAATTGTTGGTCATGAATGCAAGTCAGGTCGTGGATAGTGGAATAAGCACTAATTCTACAGACTACAGACACGCCAAATGGAGTGATGAACAAATGGGATACATGCAGTAGTCGTGGACAGTTGAATAAGCACTAATTCTACAGAATACAGACACGCCACATGCAGTGTTGAACAAATAGGAAACAGTAGTAGTCGTAGATAGTGGAATAAGCACTTATTCTACAGACTTCATACACGCCAAATAGAGTGATAAACAAATGGGATACATGCAGTGGTCGTGGACAGTCGAATAAGCACTAATTCTACAGACTAGCGCCAAATGGAGTGTTGAACAAATAGGAAACAGTAGTCGTAGATAGTGGAATAAGCACTTATTTTACAGACTACAGACACGCCAAATGGAGAGATGAATAAATATGATACACGCAGTATAGTCGCGGATAGTTGAAGAAGCACTAATTCTGCAGACTACAGACACGCCAAATGGAGTAATGGACAAATATGATACATGCAGTAGCCGTGGACAGTTGGATAAGCACTAATTCTACAGACTAGCGCCAAATGCAGTGTTAAACAAATAGGAATTATTCTGTAGTTGTGGATAAGCACCAATTCTACAGACTACATACACGCCAAATGAAGTGTTGAACAAATATGAAACAGTAGTCGTGAATAGTGGAATAAGCACTGATTTTACATACTAGAGCCAACATGGTGTGTTGAACAAATAGAATACAGTAGAAACTGTGTTAAGCCTTTCGGCGCCAAATTTCTAATTGCCGTCAGCAATCCAAGGTTGTTAAATCATTCAGTAAAATAAGGAAATGAGATAAATAAATGCACATTTCAGAGGAATAACGCACATATATAGAAATAGAGATTGAGACAAATAGTGAAGTCCCTGATCAGACTCCGCCTTGAAAAGGCGGTGTCTGATCTGAGACAGCACTATTTGTCGTGGTGCAATTATGCGACTGCGGCGGTGAAAGGGTTAAACGGCTATTAAGAGAGGTCTAATGATTAATATGTAAGGCAGGTGATTGCTTAATGCAGGTAAAAATGATATAGGAGCTTTCTGTATCATTTTTAGCCTGTATTAAGCAACCACCTGCTTGATAAGGCTTCTTCGTTTCAATAAATCAATGGCCGCTTAAGACATGCCCTACTGTATAGGTAGTAATTGTTACACGTCAAGGCTTTAAACGACTTCAATAATTTCCTTTTTACAGCATGAAAAAATGGTAACAAACTTACCTTCACTGCACACAGCATAGCCCGAATAACACGTGTCCTCGTCCACCAGTCCATCACAGTCGTTGTCAATATTGTCACCTTCATCTGGTGTACTGGTATGGCAATAACTCTGTTCAAAACAATAGGGACGTTTCATTGCCTTATATTGATCAAAATAATATCGTTCAACAATGTTTGGAACCCGATGAGAAACACAACTCCCTTTTTACTATTCTACATGGGACTACAATTTATATTTGTTGTGCATTATAAGTCATGGCTACTTAAAAGTTACACAGAACCCGCCGTTGCTTGAACATACAATATGATGTGAGAAAAAAAGTTATGTTATTATTCTACATGCAGTTAAACACATTATATTTTGTTGTGCATTATCAGGTGCGGATTCAAGATTTCAAATTAGAGGCGGGGGTTAGACATTTGCTTGGATTGGGGGGCATATATTTTTATGTTTGATGGCATGAATAAAGAGTGTGTTTGTAATACATGTTGAAAAAGAGCTGTGTTGAAGGCAGGTGGCTGCTTAAAGCAAGGTGAAAGTAAAACAGAACGCTCCTATAGGAGCATTCTGTTTTACTTTCACATTGCTTTAAGCAGCCACCTGCTCTAAATACCAACTAATTAACACAATGTAGTGGTCGTTATGGAGAGGTTTTACTGTATATACATCTAAAATATTACTAAAAAATGGTTTTGGCAATATTGTTTTTTTGTTGTTGTTTTTTTTTGTTTTTTGTTTTTTTTTTGGGGGGGGGGGGCTCCGACCCTATAAATCTGCGCCTGGGATGCCTGAACAAAAATGATACAGAAGAACATGTCGTACATTTTGATCAGAGACACTGTTACATTGCAACAATGCTATATGGATCTCATTAATTTATATTTGTTGTGCATTGTTGATTACCTGAACATACAGTATGATGAGAAAAAATATTACATGTGTTTTCCTGAACGTAAATCTATTCAATCGTTACTTTCTGGTAAAGTAATGAAATGTCGTTCAATGGCATTGTAAATAAGACGCAAAGCAACCAAATGTCTCATCTGGGTCTAACTGGTTTGCATAATTTTATTGTAAAGTAATCAGACAAAGTTTGATAAAGACTAAGTTGGAACTGTTAACCTAACTCCTGGTGTTTATTCATCATGTAAGTTACAAAGAAATAATAAATATTCATTGCTGCTATTTTATCATGGTACTTGAGCACGGGATTTGAATTATTTATTGAAGAAACTGTAGAATCGGTTCTATATAAATGCATAAACAACTAGAGCAGATCATGATCAGGGGACTCCTTAGGCAATATCGTGGCTTCCTATAGGCCAACTAGAGCGGGTCCTGATCTGGGAACTCATTAGACAATAGCATGGCTTCCTCTAGGCCAACTAGAGCAGATCCTAATCAGAGGAGTCCTTAGGCAATAGCGTGGCTTCCTATAGGCCAACTAGAGCAGATCCTAATCAGAGGAGTCCTTAGGCAATAGCGTGACTTCCTATAGGCCAACTAGAGCGGGTCCTGATTTGAGGACTCATTAGGCAATAGCGTGGCTTCCTATAGGCCAACTAGAGCAGATCCTAATCAGACCTCTATATTCAAGTTGCCGCTATTCGTGATATGACGCACACTTGCAAACAGCGTAAATCCGTCGGTTAGCTCGGAATTTCACCAGGATACAAGCTGTTTCACACTAGATCAATACTTTCTCGAAAGCTTGGTGGGCTCGGAAGTAGCCGTAAGATTTAACACTTTCGCTGCCAATGTTGCACATGACATTATCTATGCAAACAGTTTGGATCCCGATGAGACGCCGTCTCATCAGGATCCAAAGTGTTTGTTACTGTGACTATTATTGAAACAAAAATGAAGAACAATAAAAATGAAAAATAGTAGCAGACGACACACTTTGTAGACGACAAACGTTGGCAGCAAAAGTGTTTAATACTTTATGTGATGTGTGTACTGCAACTTTATCAAAATAAGAATTAACAGTATATATAAGTAAAGTAAAGGACAAGCTGATAAAAAGAAGGAGATAAATCACTAACCCTTTGTTTCATATTTATAAACACCTTTTCAAGTATTTGTTAACAGAGTAGACACACAACAGACGTCTTCCGTAAGTGTTGTCTAATCCGGGTCTGTTCTGTTTGCTTATGCAATTATATAGATATGGTTTTAAGTGGCGGTGGTCTAGTGGCAACGCGCTTGACTATCAGTCCGGAGGTCCGGGGTTCAAATCCCGGTCCCACCCGGACATTTCAGCGAGGCTTTTCCGTGTCAACCACCCGCACATCCTCTCCACCCAGGGGTTAAAATGGGTACCTGTGAGGGTCACTCACCGGTACTGCGGCTGCATGATTGTGCCATATGTTAGCAGTGCTCAATATTGTAGGCCAATGACTCAATGACCAGGTGAGTAAATGTACAGTCGGCTGAGCGGTCATTCGGACTGAAAGTAGACTATAACAAGGTACTTCACTTTTTTAGCTCACCAGAGCACTTTTGTGCTCAGGGTGAGCTTTTGTGATCGCCTGATGTCCGTCGTCCATCGTCGTGCGTCGTCCGTCGTGCGTCGTGCGTCGTCCGTTGTCGGGCGTCAACAATTTCAGCCTTTAAAAATCTTCTTCTCTGAATCTACAGGGTTCTCAGCTTTCATATTTTGTACATAGCATCATCTGTAGGTCCTCTACAAAAGTGATATAAATTATGCCCCTGGGGTCAAAATTGGCCCTGCCCCAGGGGTTTTCAGTTTTCAATAGAAACATATAGTGAAAACTTTGAAATTCTTCTCTTCTCAAACTAGAAGGTTCTCAGTTTTCATATTTGACACATAGCTTCACCTTCAGGTCTTCTACAAAAGTTATATAAATTATGCCCCTAGGGTCAAAATTGGCCCCACCCCAGGGATTGCCAGTTTTCTTGTAGCTGACTGCTTAAACAGCCCATGGGATCACTATACATGCATAGGAAAAACTTTGAAACTCTTCTTGTCAAAACTACATGTCTCAGAGCTTAGATATTTGTTATATAGATTTACTTAGCATACCTTTATCAATTTTGTTAATATCATAGTTCTGAGGTTAAAAGTGGCCCTGCCCTGTGTATATAGACTTCTTCTCATCAGAAACTACAGGTTAAAGGTTTTCCCATATTTCAGAGATAAGCCAGTGCTCTGATAGGACTAGCCAGTGTGTCAGAGTGTATTGGTAATCACCCTTAGCCTGATCAGTAGAGTAGAAATTGTGTTTAGACAAATTACACACACTCATTTTGGATTGAGAAAACTGTGTGGATAATTCTCAAAATGCAAAAAAGCTCTTAAAGCTTTTTTTCCATATCTATGCCCTGCATTAAGCTGCTAGCTATCAATATAGAGCCTATAACTGTATCTGCTTAATAAAAAATTCAAGTGTTCTATTGCATCTTGGAGAGCAGTGTCTATCTTTAGCTGGCTATTTTTAGCATACATAAAAGGTAGGTTATCTCCCTTTCCCACTTTTTGATTACAACTGAATTGCCTCACTTCTGGATAATGGCAGTTGCAAAATAGATCTGACATGTAAATAGAACAATTAACCCTGTACATGTACTTATAATATGTTTACTTAATTAAGCCTTTCCCTCATATAAATGCCTTTTCATGCATTTGCAAACAGAACAGACCCAAATCAGACGGCTACTATAGCAGCTGTCTGATCAGAGTCTGATCTGTTTGTCAATGGAATTTGAAATATGTTTCTTTACTTTCTAAAATGGCTACACTGTCCCACTTTTTTGTCCATGAATATTCACTAGGTATTGAAACTTTGAATAAACATAGAACAGGGGAAGGGTTAAAAGTACATCAATCTTAAGATTAGATATGAATAATAATATGAACTCGTGAAGATGTAATGAAAATATCTGAAATTTTGAACATTAGTATAGAATAATTTATTCTTTCTGAATTAAAATTCGCTCACCCCAGGGTCGGCTAGTTTTCTATAGAAACATATTGTGAAATCTTTGAAAATGTTCTCCTCTGATTGTCTGGTGAGCGATGTCAGGGCCATTCTGGCCTTCTTGTTTACAATTTCTACCATGGCCAAAACGTCCATGTATTCGTAGGCGATTATGGAAATTAATCTAATTAATTATCATGATGTCATTATTTCTTACATGGCACGTTCGTGTTGTACAGGGTTAAGAACAGCGGTGGGAACAGACGAGTTAAAATAACGGGGTTATAGAAGTTGACAGGTGAAAATTGGGGAGTGTAGGACCATCCTGAACATATGACCAGTCCTATGCTTAATGATTTCAGATACAAGCAAAAGTTCTTATAACTTCGGGACCCGGGTCCAAGGTTATAAAACTTTCGAGTCCTGACTCCGAGATCATTCTCATGTGTCTGATTGGTCCGAGTTTGTTATCATTCACAAATATCTGAGTCTGAGATTATTATCAAGTATCTGATTGGTCAGATTCTGAGTTTGCTGGGACCCGGCCCAAAGGTTGTTAAACTTCTGAGTCTGACTCAAGGATCTTTCTCAAGTATCTGATTGGTCCGATTTTAATATAATTCTGAAGTATTTGAGTCTTAGATCATTCTCAAGTATCTGAATTGTCGGCATTTGTAATCATTCTCAAGTATCTGATTGGTCGGAATTTGTTGTCATTCTCAAGTATATGATTGGTCGGAATTTGTTGTCATTCTCAAGTATATGATTGGTCGGAATTTGTTATCGTTCTCAAGTACCTAATTGGTCAGATTCTGAGCAAACTCAAACTGTGACTAATCTGGGTCCATGCTTATAAAGCTTTTTAGTTCAGTCTGGGTTTGTACTCAATATTATGATTGGTCAGATTTGGGCCAAAGGCTCAAATCCGACCAATCAAAAACTTGAGAAAGAACTCAGACTCAACTAAAAAGTTTTATAAGCATGGAAACAGATGCTTGAGAATGACTTCAGACACAATCGAACAATTTTTCTCGCAAACCAACCATAAATGTCTCAGAATCTGACCAGAATGTGATAAATGACCATTTTTCATGTGACATAAATTCAAAATTCTTTGTATCGATATGTTTTGTAGCAGAATATGATAGCCAATTGCTATTTTTAATTGTTATTTTAAGCTGGGATACAAATCTAAATATCATGAACAAACGCGTAGGCTTCTTTCATCGTAAACTCACCCGTAAACTCACCCTTATGTCAAAATTGGTGATTGTTCGGTGTCCTGAAAGGCTGAAATACTTTCCTGATTCTCCTGATTTTCTCCTGACAACGGTTATACCATACATGCTGGTTAAACTTGAATAGTTTACAAAGTTGGAACCCGTGATGTTGTGCTGAGTTCTACTAGAAGTTTTGCTGGAATCTACATTGTAACTTGTAATATCTGTTACCGCTGCTCCATAAACTGAGAAGTAGGACAGTATGTGACTAGGGATGCTAACCATCTGAGTTTCAAGGAAATCATCTGACGGTGGCAGCACGTGGAAATGAAGGTTATCCGGATTTTGAAGGTCAGTGAGTACAACAGCAAGTGCGATTGGATGAGTTGCCGTGACTGTGTATGTATCGGACCCAGTGATCCGTTGGTCTTCAAAGTCTCCACTAAAACTAAGCGGGCGAACAGCGTAGAAATCACCATCTATTGTGACAACAGTGTTGTCTCTCTTTGCCATAAAACGGATACTGATATCAAACGGGAAGTCAGATGGATTGGCCTCCAATGCAGGTACATAGTAGGTGGTTCCAAACGTGTGTGCCGGAATATTCTGATGATATGGACCATTTGCATTTATTGGTCCGCAAAATACAGTAAAAGGTTTGTTACCTATAAAGAGTCCTTGTGCCTCTGCTGCTGTGGTTTGTCCATGTTTTGTTGATCCAATTCCTACTTCAAATTCCTGTCTATCAACTATCGGAGAAAATGGCACTGTGATATATGGAACTATCTTCATTGATGAGTATTCAGAGAGAAAGTAACATCCTCCCTGCTCAGAATGTTTGTTAAAAAGGATAATTTCTGTGCCTTAAGTGTCGACTGGGTATACTGGATATGAGATGATATATTCTCTACTGTATAGAACAGTTACTGAAACATCCACATCCGAAATCACTACTATACTTTTTTCAAACGAGGCTGGACAGTTGTACACTTTGGTAAGACTTTCTGTCAATCCATCAACTACAGACAACAAGTTATCAATTGTTCCAGCAGCAACATTAGGCAAAGCTCTGTAGCCGCTCACGTATATGTAACATTTAGACACTGGTTTTATGTCGGCGGGATCAGGATGGAGCATGACAATGAACTTCCGACCATAGTTGTCCGGGCTACCTGAAAGGAATATAAGAGCGTAACCTTCTCGTAGATAGAAGCGGTTTTGCTGTCTTTCCAAAAAGAGTAGACCCAAATCATGGGACTCTTCTAGGAGCCGTCTGATCAAGGTCGACTCTATTTGCTAAGGAAATAATGTTTCTTTCATAGCCAAACGTTGATATCTTACATGGGCATTTATCGGGGAAAAGTGAAAAAATAAACACCTGGTGTCCAATCAATACTAAAAAAATACACACCTGGTGTTCAATCAATACTACCATCTATTTTCTGAATAAGTACTCGTAATTAGGTCTAACAAATAATGACAGTAACGAACATTATTCTTATTAATCATTATGTGTTCAAACACAGGGCTGCCAACGAAGAGATGTGTAACCACTTGTGCCAGAACTAATGCCAATGGCTATTAATAAGCTATGAATGTCACTATTTGAAACCATTATGATAAATACAGCATTTGCTCCTTTTCGGCAGATTTATTCTAAGCGGTTGAGTCTAACAATAGCCTATGAGATAATGTTAAACCCTATTATGGCAATGCTAATGGCTATTGTTAAGCTGCGTATTTCAATAATGGCACCATGAATGAGGTATATGTTATCACTGAAGAAACTGCAGAAATACATATTTTGTTTAGTTCATATATAATGAGAGCAGACCATATTCAAACAACTCCTAAAATATCTGGATCTAATCTGTTTGCAAAGGCGTAACTAGGGAATATATTGAGTAAATGGTTGATTATATCGTCTCATACTGTTTACGTCCAGAGGTGTGTGTGTCTTAATTACATTAATCCTTTCCTTCATATAAACGCCTTTTCATCCCTTTGCAAATAGAGTAGACCAAGATCGGACGGCTCCCATCTGATTAGGGTCTGCTCTGTTTGCTAACAGAATTTGAATGTACTGTTTGTTTACTTTCTTTAATGACTACAAAGATACACCTTCTAAATTTCATTAGAACTGATCAGTCCATGAACATTCAGTATTATATTGAAAGTTGGAATAAACATAGAACAGTGAATGGTTTATGTATTTGGACAAACCATCTTAGACGGATAATGCAGAGCAAGATGAAATTACATTGCTCCTAAGGCAGAAGTTGGCTGAAAGTATTCCCTAATTGACATTACAGTAGAACTTGTCTTAAGCGACTTTGGATTGATTGAACACAGAAATATAAAAAACAAAACCGGATGGTTGCTTAACGCAGGGCAAAGGTAATGCAGTAATCTCATATAGGAACTTTTTATATTACTTTAGACCTGTATTCAGCTACCACCAACCCTACTGACCCATAATTAGACTTCTTTTTGACGGTGTGCGAAATAAAGGGTAGCACGCAGATGAACCTCGATATCTCGAACTTCTGGGGACCATAGAATTACCTCGAGATAACATATGTTCGAGTCATCCGATTTTTAATCCGAATAATTTCAGTTTCACGCAGGTATAAAGTAAAGCTGAAAGCTCTTGTAGAATGCGTTATAAATCTGAAGGAAATTGTTAACTATATACCTGAAGAATAGTTTCGAATGAAATAATTGATATCAGTTAATTGAGTTTGTATAACTGTTTACAATGGCCGAAACTGTAGAGTTAAATAGATGTACAGCTGAATTTCAATATCTTGAACTTCAAGGGACAATACACATTACTTCGGGATAACAGAGGCTCGAGTCATCCGATGTTTAATCTGAACACTATCTCAAGGTAACAGCTTAATGTAGGCCGAAGGTAAAGCTGCCACATGTGTTGCTAGATATGTGGAGTGATACATTTCAGAACAATTCTGTTGGAAAGGATCGACCTTTTGGTTCGAGTTATTCAGTAGTTTGAGTTATCCGAGTTCGAGATATCGAAGTTCAGTTGTAATTCCAGAAGAAAGGGTGTAAAAATGTATCTCTATCAGGCCAAAGGTTAAAAGTCACGTTTACATTTAGTATGTATCTCGGATGTCAATAATGTCTATTATATATACAGTAAAAGCTCTCTATAACGGCCTCTAAATTGTGTTAATTAGTTGGTAATTAGACCAAGTGGTTGCTTAAAGCAAGGTGAAAGTAAAACAGAACGCTCCTATAGGAGCGTTCTGTTTTACTTTCACCTTGCTTTCAGCAGCCACATGCCTTTAACACAAAGTATTTTATTTAATTTAGTGGCCGTTATAGAGCGGGTTACTGTATAGGTAAGGAGTAAAAGTGCACAGTGCCCAATATTTCAAAGTTCTGAATGTAAGAGATCCTTCGAAAGCAAAAGCAACTATGACGTTGCCATTTATTGAGGCTTTTCATGAGCATTTACAGTATAACCTCTCTATAACGACCACTAAATTACATCAAGTATTTTGTCTTAAAGGCAGGAGGATGCTTAAAGCAAGGTGAAAGTAAAACAGAACGCTCAACCACCTGCCCAAAACACCAACTAATTAACACACATTTAGTGGTCGTTATAGAGAGGTTTTACTGTATTAAGAGTACAACACTACCAACGCCCCCTAGCACCGGTTTAATCGGTATTCAATGTTCAACTAATAACATCAAAACTAACTTAATTGATTCTGAAAGAGCAGAAAATATAAAAAAAACACTGTGAATGAATTATATTTCGATATAGTCAGTCCCCAAAAAAAAGGAATCGTATTACAGAATTGTTCTAAAATGCATCATTGCACATATCTTTAAAGGCATATGACAGGTTGAATCAGATCGTAAGTAATGCCAAAAGCTTCTACAGGAGCGTTACGTATGACTTTCGACATGCATTAAGCTGTCAGTTGGAAAAAAATTCCAAGTTAGAAATAGATTGACTCGAACTCCTGTTATCTCGAAGTAATTTGTAAGGTTCCTTAAAGCTCGAGATATCGAGGTTCCCTTCTATATCCCATATCTGTCGCAGAGGAAGATGGTAGCTTTATGCAAGACAACAGTTATGCAAAAGGTCTCTATAGAAGGTTCTGAATTACTTTCATTTTGCATTAAAAACATATGTTTTTAAGACCCGCTGTTGTTCATTCAGAGGTCGCTATACAGAGGTTATACTGTACTGCTATTATAATTTCTCCTAAACAAATCCCTATTTGCAAATACTCTCAGAAACGATTCTAAAGACTGGGTTCAATATAGGGTTTTTGGAGAAAGAACTGATTTGTCTCTGAATAAAGGTTCCACAACCCTTTACTCCATAAATCCACATTTCTACGCCTTTGCAAACAGAGTAGACTCGGATAAATGCTCCTGAAGGAACCGTCAGACTAGTGTCTGTCTGCTCTGTTTACTTATGATTTATTATAGATATGATTCTATAGATTCTGCCCTGGCAAAACATTCCTTGTCCATATGATTTTACAACAATTAATCTAACTATAATTCATGTCATTATATCACATCAATATGTATGGAGTAAAATCTTAAAGAATGTATAATTATACGCCTCTTGCCTATAAAGTGCTTTAGTACTTACATCGTTTACAGAATTTTGCACAATAGTTATTGGCAAAGCTTGGATGGTCGATGCAAATGTTCTTTCCATACTTCTTACAGTGATCAGTCTTGTCCTCACACCGCCATGCTGCAAAGAACAAACGAAATGAGAAAAACAACAACATCGGATTATATTGGCATTAATTAATACATACAAATATTTCAAAGTCAAATATTTAATTAAATACTAACCGTAGTGATTCATGTGTAGACCAAACTGTCAAACAGCTTAACCCATTTGCGCCCAGTGGATTCTTCTATGATTATATTTTGGATTAGTACCTGTTTTATTTAAGAAACCTCTGGCCTAAATTTTCAGTTTCGTTTTGTTTAATATTGAAACTCCTATCAGCAAACAGTGTAGACTCTGATCAGACGCCGTTATTATTTATAACTGCAATGTTTGTAAGGAGTAAATATTCAGTAGTGCGGTACGATACTACCGCCATTCTTAGTCCAGATAATTCCCGGGAGTAGGGATTGTATGTGTATGCGTACGTGCACACCTGCGCGCGTGCGTGTGTGTATGTGCATGTGCTTGTGTTTGCGTCTGTATCTGTGTGTTTCGAGGATGGGGGTTGTGGGTTTGAATGAAAGCTGAATTAACCCTTCTCTTGCTAAATTTTAAAATACATTTCTCCTTCTTTACCCATGCCCTGTTGTATAAGTACATACATCTTCACTGTGTGCAAGTATTTCGCTGTGCAATCACTGCTGTGGAGTGCACTGGTTGCAAAATCAACTTGTAAATAGTGCAGACCCTGATGAGACAGCTCCTGCAGGAGCTGTCTCATCTGGGTCTTCACTATTTACAGGTAGGTATATTGACGTGAATAGCAAGCGAAGGGTTAATCGATTCAAATATTACGCGAGGGTATTTGGAAACTACTCCCCGGGGTTATTTGAAACAGTTTTAATTCCGATCGTTAAGATTTCAGATTATCCTTGTGAGTATGGGGGAAATTGAGATCATGGGGAAAAGCAAATGTGTTGATAGTTGGCCATGTGCACATGTACGGAGCAAATTGTTTCGGTCCAAAATATCTACCCTTTGGCCACACTAGTAGAGTCTTATATCTAAACTCTTTTGTGTTATAACGCAATCATGCCGTGCCTGTATCAGTCAATCATTGGTAAACATGACGGGAGCTTTTTTCCCTAATGTTCGTCCTGCATTAAGCTATCACGTGAAATTAATAGGCAAATTTAGGGTATTGTTTTGTGGTCGCTTTAGACCGTTTTTATTGAGATTGCCTCTCAATGAATGTAACGATTATTCCCTTAGAATAAATTCTGAAATTAGAAGATCCTTCAAAAGCTAAAGCAGCAATGCTAATAGAGAAAATTGCTGACTCGGTTTTATTGAGTCTGTTCATGAGCAGTTAATCAATTGCATCTGTTTGTGTCAATTGTCCTTTAACCCTTCGCTTGATATTCACGTCAATATACCTACCTGTAAATAGTGAAGACCCAGATGAGACAGCTCCTGCAGGAGCTGTCTCATCAGGGTCTGCACTATTTACAAGTTGATTGTGCAACCATTGCACCCCACAGCAGTGATTGCACAGCGAAATACTTGTACACAGTGAAGATATATGTAATTATACAACAGGGCCTGGGTAAAGAAGGAGAAATGTATTTTAAAAATCAGCAAGCGAATGGTTTAAACTTAAGCAGAGAGTGTAGACCAAGATCAGGAGCCCTCTGATCAAGCTATGCATTGTACGCTGATATCATCGATGTCAATGGCTGATACTATTAATTACTTTGTTTGCTGCCCCTCATCAACATAAACAATGAAAGGGTTCCAAAAGACCTGGACGATTTGTTTCTGAAATAGCATGGGAATTAATGTTGTAAACCCTTCTGGAACTATCTAATTATTCTCTTCGTCTCTGTCTACATCCCTGGTGAGTAGCGATGAAATAGAAAATGTGAGAGGTGGTCGTGATTTTAAAGATGTACGACTACATCACGGTTATGACTGATCTGATTCTTGGACAACAGAAAGCGGAGATTAATGCAATCGCATTTCCGGGTTTATAGATTTGTAAATAAAGAGGTCTTGAACCATTGGAAATCGGCTGAAGTCGGGCGAGAGTCTTGAGAGAAACGACCAAGAGTCGAACAGAAGTTAATGAGAAGACTGGATTTTTCAGGGCGTACAAAATGAGTTCTCACTTTGGGTTTGATGTGAATAAGTAATAAAATTATATACTAAAGTACAGAAGAACCTATCTTAATCGGCAATAAAAATATGACTTAACCCTTTACCTCAAAGGCTATTTTTAGATACAACTTCTTTGAATAAATCTACCAAAAAGGAACATTAACTAGAGAAAAGGAAAACTTTAGAATTTTGTAGCTTGAAACCATTGTGATAAATAGAGCATTTGCTCCTATAGGAACAAATGCTCTATTTATCACAATGGTTTTACAAAGTGACTTTTACAGTGTCATCAAAAGTCGTCAATATGGGGGAATGGGTTAATATGGATATGTAAGGCATGTGGTTGCTTAATGCAGGGTAAATGCAACACAGAAAGCTCATATATGAGAAAGCTCCTGTATTAAATTTACACTACATTTAGCAACCACTTTTTTTAAATCTCTTATATTCAAAAGATGATTTGCCGCTTAGGACAGGTTCGACTGTGCATTGTTTTCTTCTACTACACAACATAGGGGCAACTGTTAGAAGGCATTAAATTCTTTACCTGACATGCGATAGTCACAGTCTTCCTCTGTCTCTAGATCTGAAGTAAAAAAAATATTATCACATGACATGGCGGCACATAATCAACGCCTTGAGTATTATATCTAGGTAAATCACATCTGAACCACCAACAACGAAACAGTAGTCAGGGGGTGTGTTATCCAGACCACAACGCACTCAGTCGACCCCTTCTTTATTCTATGTAACACGGCCATCTTGGATGACGGAAAAAATGAATAGAGTTTCGGAAGCAGTCGAGCGTGGCAGGTGCCGGGTTCGGATATCGATCTGGGTCCCCTTAGCAGACGACGTACGTTTTTCAAATACCACGCCAAACGGTTTAAATTTAAAATGTAGAGGAGAGTACATGGGCGCGTCCATTTTGAGTCAGAGCACTTTATTATATCCATATTTACAGTGCAACAGCTTGAGTGGAAATAAATAAAATTCACAGAAACACATATTATAAAAATCAGCCATGTTTATAATTCCACTTTAAAAAACAACCAATCAGATTGCTGTGTTATCCTGGTATTGTCCTGTTTTATTAACCTGTCAAATGTGAATATTCCTACGTCACTGAAAGTATATATTTAGCTTGGGTAAACCTGTGTTTCAAACGTTTTTCACGAGATTCACAATAAATGTACAAGTACTCGAATGAGCCAAGTAGGAACGCTTTTATTAGCGAAAACAGTCGATATCAACCGAAGCTATATATGGCGTGTTCAGCAAGCGTATAATTATTTAAAGTTTGACAGGTTAATAAAACAGGACAATAATATCTCGCTAAATAATGAAAACATATCGGAAAAATTGGGGTGTATTTATAGCAGTAAGCAGACATGTCCCGAGTTGCTATAGTTAAAACTTGAGATAACGAGTTGGATCCAGACTGATTCGGTTATAGACGGATCAAACCGCTTATTTAGAGGGAATATGTTTTTCATAACCAGAGCGAGACAGAGAGATATATATATATATATACAAACGAAATAAACTTATGCTATATAAATCATTGTGTATCGTCTGCTACAGCTGTGCAGTGTAGTGACTTTTCAAATCAAATCTACTCTGTCGGCTGCTACCTCGCCACAATGGCCGCGTCCATGTACTCTCCTCTACGTTTTAAATTTAAACCGTTTGGCGGGGTATTTGAAAAACGTACGTCGTCTGCTAAGGGGACCCAGATCGATATCTGGACCCGGCACCTGCCACGCTCGACTGCTTCCGAAAATCTGTTCATTTTTTCCCTCATCCAAGATGGCGGTTGTTCCAAAGAATAAAGAAGGGGTCAACTGGGTGCGTTGTGGTCTGGATAAACCCCCTTGCTACTCGAAACAGTCATATTAACCCACTTGCGCCCAATAGAATCTTCCATGCTTATATATTGGATTAGTCCAATTTTTATCTTAAGCATGTCTAATATTTCATTTTTGATTTGTTTTATATTGAATTTCCTACCAGCAAGCAGTGTAGGAGCAGCATAATGCGGCGTGTGATTAGAGTCTACACTGTTTGCCTACGTCCCATATAATGGGATCGTGGGTGCAAATGGGTTAATCCTTTCCTTCATATAGACGTTTTAATTTTGATGAAACGCAGTGATGGCAGCTAATAAGTATTGATGATGTCATTTTGTCTTACATGAATGTTCACAACGAAAACGGTCAAATCAACGGAAACACTATCCCTTGTAGTGTTAACATTTAGTTCTCGGACAAATCTATCCTCCCAGAAAATGGTCTCGGAACTGTGTTCACTGCAATATCACGAATGCACACTGATCACAATTTACTTAATGAATGTCATGTAAGATATAAATACTAAAACTAGATGATAATCTGTCATGGCATATGAACAATGGAAATTTAGGCAATTGTAGAAACTGGAAAATCAGATCTACCGGTATGTTGTTTCACAAACAAGAAGAGTAGACCCTGGCCAGACGGTCCTGTTAGAGCTGTCTTATGTGAGTCTATTCTGTATGCAAAGTGTCAATTTGCCTCAAAAGACGTATTTGTGGAGTAAATTATTAATTTCTAATGGCATCCAAACTGCATGAATTAACGGCTACTATTTTCGTACTATATACACAAACAAAGAACATTGGTTTAGAAATAAAAAAAAAGACAGCTTGTTGCTTACGGAGAAGGAGTGTGAAGTGAATTTCTGTACCCTTAAACAGTACCATGCTGTTTAGATTTTATTTCTTACATGTATTTGTAGTAAGGTTTGGGAAAACAACGTAGAATCAAATCATATGGATTTACAGTTTAATTTAACCCATGTGCTCCCACGATCCGATATATGGGACGTAGGCAAACAGTGTAGACTCTGATCAGAGTCTACACTGTTTGCTGATCAGTAGTAATTTCAATATAAAACAAAACGAAACTAAAAACTATGACTTGACACCCTTATATAAAAACTGGACGAACCCAATATATAAGCATGGAAGAATCCACTGGGAGCAAATGGGTTAATAGAACCACACCTAAACAGAGCTACAGATAAGGGTATTCACTCCAGAACTAAAATTGACCTTGAACCATCAACCCCTATGTTGTGACCAATATTTAAAATCGTCTCATTGAGACGATTCTAAGGAGTGGTCATAATGTAGGGTTTGTTAAATAAATAATTCTAACGAATGGTCACAATGTAGGGTTTGGTGGAGAAATAACGGAGCTATTCTTGAAAAAGATTTTATATCTTATCTGGACCTCGGACAGGAGTACATTATTTAAAATTATATTATCTAAACCAAAGTGATATGTTTGTTGTTTACTTAGCTTTAACAGTATTTCAGTCATATCGCGACGTCCAGCTAATTACAGGTGGGGCAAAACCAACAGGTTCTTAGTGCATGGACAATGTATTAGATGATAAACTGAAGAACCCAGAGTAGAATCGTAGACCTACAGTTAGTCAGCAGAGAGAACAATATATTGGACCAGTATGTAATATATGATACGGATATATCTCCAAAGTTATCAGGGGGAGTCAATTAAAAATCCCAGGTGCACACCAACTCATGCTGGTGAACATTCCTGTATAGTTTGGTGACTCTAGCCCAACTGGTTTCAGAGCTACGCGCGACACAATTTGTGACGGACAGACAGACGGACGGACGGACAGACAGACAACTCTGGCAAAAACAATATGTCTCCCCATAAATGGGGGAAACATAATGACTTTGATGTTGTAGCCATTACGGAAACCTGGCCCGGTAGTTCTGTTGACAATGCATGCTTAAGTGAACTGGTACCTACTCATTACGAAATCCAACATGACCCTCACTGCAATGGCAACCGTGGCGGCGGGGTAGTAATCATACATAAGGCTTCGATAGGACTTCGCCTCCATACATCAGCAATAGATAGTGATTTCTCAAACTTTGAGTACATGGACTGCACTATAAGTATCCGAGAGTTCACTCTGCGCCTAGTATTTTTTATAGACCACCACCATCGCGTGGTAATGGTCTAGAAACTGGAGATTTTCTTGAGAATGAGTGGCCATTTTTCTTATCTAAATATGCGACCACCGACAGACCGGTCGTCATTGTAGGGGATTTAAACATCCACCTTGACATTCCAAATGACAGAAACACTGCTAACTGTTTTAGTACACTCGAATCATTTGGATTGCGACAGCATGTGAATGAAGCCACTCATATAGGGGGCATAATCTTGGTGCTGTTATTACACGGGGTGGTGACGACTGTGTGTCAAACATCGAAGTCACAAATCCTGGACTGTCCGACAGTAGTGGTAAAATTTCACGAGATCATTTTTCTGTAATTTTCGAAGCAAAATGGAAAAGTAGTAAAGTCAAGCAGGCAAAGCCACATACAAGACGCAACCACCACCAAAACACCGATAGACAGCATGACACACATAAACACACACACAACCACACACCCAAACGCACACTCACACACGAGATGAACACAGAAAACACAAAAGACACACAGGAACCAGAGACAAACGTTCCACACATGAACAAAATCACAAGCACAAAGACGCAAGGCAAACAAAAGGAAGGGTGACAAAGAGAGTACCGCCTTGGTATGGTCAGTAGCAAAAACACCAATGGGGGTTTAAACCGGTGTACTGACGTCCTAACCTCACGCTTCTCTCAAAGTCACCCTAGCTTTACAAATAAAGTAAATAAAGGTATCCCCGCTGGACTTACCCACAACATAGACGACAGTGAACACAGGACAACATGTAAAACATAGCATAATAACTGTGACAATCCGTCAAATATGTACTCAATGACTTTGCTGAAGTCAGAGCACCTGCAGGTAAGCCGTTAAGGGCACGACATGGAAAAAGTAATACATGAGTCTGGTAAGCTCATCCTGTATCCAAGTTTAAGAGTATACCATCATAGAGTACTACCCTCGGCCTGTCATCGCACAAGCAAAGAGGGAAGCGTAGCTACCGACTGTAAAAGGGTCGATAACCAAACATGTTGTGCGTTGCAATATAATAGGATCATAACCTTTCTTTTTAAATGTTTTAATGCGTTTTATAAACAAATCATGAAAATGGATATGACCCCGAATTTTCCTAGGTTTGTAGATAACATCCCAATAAAATTCTGGTTGAGAAATGCCTTGTCGCAGTAACGTCCGTAGATTGCAATTATATTTACTAATGAGTGGCAAATTTCGATAATAAAATTTAGAAAAAGTTTTCCGAAGTTTGTAATATCTGTAACCTTGCTTAAGAAGTTTATCAGTTATAACTAAAGTACGTCTGTTAAAATCTTCAAGCAAAGAACAGGCTCGGGCAAACCGAATAAGTTCAGAACTATAAACCCCATAAGATGTAGAACGTGGCACATCTCCATCTAGAAAAGGATAATTAACAATTTTAAAATTAAAATCTTCTCTTTTATCGTATATTTTGGACGAAACTTTTATCATTTGTAATTGAAAGATTCAAATCTAAAAATGAAGCTATAATGTCAGATTGATTCGCTTTGTTTAAAGACAGTTCTTTTGGGTAAATTGACGAAATCATAGTTTCAAAATAAGGATTATCTAAATTCAAAATATCGTCTAAATACCTTGAAGTTTTATTAAAAGCATTAACAATATCGGTCTGTGTATCAGGTTTTAAGCTAAGCATAAAATCCCTCTCATAGCAATACAAAAACAAATCTGCAACAAGAGGGGCACAATTTGTACCCATGGGGATACCAACAACTTGACGATATCTGGTATCCCCATAACGCACAAACATATTATCCAAAAGAAAGGTAAGAGATCTACAAACATCAAGGCAAGTCCACATTGTGTAATGTTCAACTTCTGAGTTCGAAAAGAATGAACGTTGAACATTACAAGCAATGAACATTTTGTTTTCTCTGGCAAAGGTTTTTTCTATTAATTTAATCAGTTTATCCTTTATAAGATATTGAGGTAGAGTAGTATAGAGTGTAGAGAAATCATAAGAGCTCAGTAAAGAAATGTTATATTGTTCATTTTCAAGTTTTGTTAAAACATCATTTGAATTTTTTATGGACCAAAACACATTTATACCAGAATTTTCATATATTTTATCACAATAGCGTTTTACATGTTCTTTGATCGTAGTAAGACATGACGTCAAAATATAGATAATTTAGTAGTGGTACAACAGCTAGAGTTGGCAATAAAACGCGCCTTATGAGGGGTTTTATGCAGTTTCGGAATCCAGTACAAAGTAGACAGTTTATGTTGTTTTATGTTAGGACCAGACTTAAAATTGTTGCACATTTTTACATGTTCCGAGACTATATCTTTTTCAGGTGTTTGAACTGTTATATACGTTTTTGAATCAGTTAGCTCCTTCTTTAAAACATCAACATAATACGATCTTCAAATAATGATTACATTATTTGATGCCTTGTCAGCAGGAACAAGAACATAATTTGAATGAAAATTAGAAATGTTTTTCTTCAAATAGCGAAGTGTAACTCTAGGTCGAGGTGGTAACAGATGGTAATTTGATTTGTAAAAAGTAATACGCGTATCAATAATATCAAAAATACATTTCTTCCAATCCGAAAGGGCATTAACATCAGCATCAGCGCAGAGTGAATAGCTTCCGCAATATGAGTTCGTCAAGCGTCAAAATCAATAAGGGAAGGTAATCTATATTTAAGTCCTTAAGTTAGGAGGGTCCTGAGACGTTTATCCTTAATGATATCAAAATTACCAGTAATGACATGACCAACTGGTTTATAGCAAAAGCTAGAAATGCTACAATTTCAAGAAATATGGGTATTAACATCAATATTTAAGTCAGAGACAATGTTATTATAGTTAAAAATATCATTTCTAATAGGTTTATTATATTTATAACAGATGATAGGTGATTCAGAGTTGATGAAATATTTGGGAATAGTATAGATTACATTCTTATCACGAAATATACTTTGAATATCAATAAAACCGATACCTTTATTTAGGAACTGAAGTTTCAGAAAATGTCTTTTATGTTCAGATTCTTTATCAATACGTGGTCGAAGAACATGCTGTGTGTAACTTTGTATAAGTGAGGCAGTATTAATTAACGGATCTGTACGCATATAGATTTTATCAGCCTCTTCGTCTATGGACTTGAGACAGGAAAAGGGTAAAGACGATGAACAAGATAAAATAAAATGTTTACCAGTTTGTTTTAAAATGGTATGTAAATCATGAATAGACATATTACGACGTAATTTACGCTTAATATTACCATTTCTACGTCTGCCATGTGATCTACTTTTACGTTTTCGAATAGAAAATATAGAGAAAATATCGATGCTTGGATCTTTAGAAATGTTGCCGCTTTGGAAAATGTTATCATTAAGGCCTAAATGAAAAGGTGTTTGTAACTTCTTTATCCAGTCTAGCTCTGTGATCATAAAACGAGCTTTAGATTTTAAACTACTATTAGTTTTAGAATCATAACAAATTTGTTCTACTGGTTGAACCGAAACATATTTGAAAGAATGTCCTGTATGACGAAAATGCAGGTAAAGAAAATTGCGTACTTTTTTGATCCGGCAATGGTAACTGTGTTCACGAAACCTAGTTTTTAAAGTACGTCCTGTCTGATCTACATATTGAATGCCACAACGTGGCGCATTTCATGTAAGAACATATATAATATTAGATTAGTTTCAGTCTAAATCAGAATTAATCTTCACACTAAACACTCTACCATTAACAAGAAATATAATTGTTGATCTAGTAGAAATGAATGAAATTGCAACACATACACCTCTTACCATTGCACTTAGTAATTATTTGATACACCCTATGTCTTTTGTTCAAATAATGTGAATTTAGATGGACTTTACTATAATGAAGGATAGATTGCTTTAAAGGAGACAGAACGATTTTAGGTCCATTATGAAAAATGTTACTAAAAGCCGAAGAGGGAACATTAAAAGATGAAGCAGAAGACACTTTTAGAGGTTTAATACAAACTGACGGATGTAGTGATTGGAAATTTGTCAGGTTATGAGGAATCTGAACAGAAGACACAGAGTGTAAGTTTAAGTTAGTAATTTTGAGTATAGGGAGACTATTCATAATTGGTGTAGTAATTGTAGCACCCTTCCGTAAAAAGCGACATACGTATGTAACAAAAAGAAAAGTTGTGTAAAAGAAAAAAAAACATACCAGAGGTTAAAACAAAAATAAAGAAGACTAAGGATATGAAGGAAAACATTGAATGGGTAAAAGTAAGAAACACGAGTAAGGTAAAGTCACACTAGAGAAAAAGCAAAGGGCACAAATCTCAAAAGGGAAATTAAAAAAGTCACACAATATGTGGTGAGTACCGAAGCCACCATGAAGTGCAAAGTACGGTGTAAAGGTATGAGCAAACACATTGAATGTAGAGCAATTCCTGCAAGAGCAAAAGCCGCAAAATCTCCAACAGTTCGGAAACTTATGGCAATTAATGTCATATCATTCAAAAGAGATCTCATCAACTCAGAACCATTTGAAGCAAGTATTCAAACGACAGATGTTAATGTATTGAGCTGGTTAAATCATATACACAGAAACTAAAGGCATTTGTCAATAAACATGCACCTCTGTGTACTAAAACCATAACGCTCAGACCATCATAACTTGGTATACACAGGAACTGCACAACGCTAAACATGTCAGGCGAAAAATTGCAAGGGAACTGAAAAAGGTCTAGGCTCACAATAGCCCATCAGCTATACAGAGAACATTGTGCAAAAGTCAACAAGCTGCTGATAAAGTCGAGAATTAATTTCTACTCAGAGAAAGTTGAATCATGCCAGGCAGACTCAAAAAGTATTTTCAAAGTCACTAAGCATCTGCTAGGTTCAACTAATATCTCATTGCCTAAGACATCATCCTCAAAACAACTTGCACAATACTTCAGTGAATTTTTCGTTGAAAAGGTGGACAAAATATGGGCAGATATTGCATCAGGCACTGTATCCAGTGTGCCGATTACCACTGAGATGCAGCATTCATCAAACGTTTTAGAGAGGTTTTGTGCAGCTACAGTGGAAGAAGTAGAACATATCATTAAGGCATCACCCTGTAAGTCTTGCGAACTGGATCAAATACCTACATGACTGCTAAGGGCATGCCTTGATGAACTCCTACCGATTTTGACAAACATAGTTAACTCCTCTTTAGACACTTCCTGCGTTCAAAATAGTTTCAAGAGGTCACATGTCAGACACTTTTAATGATCTCGATTCAAATAAACTTAAAAAATATAGGCCTGTATCAAATCTGCCATTTGTCTCCAGTGTTAGAAAATGTGGTTGACAAAGGCATTGAGTCCCATCTGACCTCAAACAATCTACATGAGCAGCATCAGTAAGCATACTGAAAGCATCATTCAACAGCGACTGCTCTTTTGAAAGTTCAAAACGACATCCTTCAACCCCTAGATAAAAACGAAATTACACTTCTGGTGATGCTTGACTTATCGGCTGCATTTGATACTATCGATCACGAAACGTTGCTAAAACGCCTAGAAAAAGACTTCAGAATCATTGGAAAACCTCTTGTATGGATGACCTCCTATCTAAATGACCGCTATCAAATAGTGTCAGTATATGAGGAATTGTCCACTCCAGTTAAAATGAAAAATAGCGTGCCACAGGGATCAGTCCTAGGACCAACATATTACATCATGTACACAAAACCTGTCTGCTCAATCTGCAAAACCCATGGACTGAACCACCATGTTTATGCCGATGACTCAGTTATTCCTATCCTTTAAGCCCAAGCTCAATACTGACGAAAACTGAGGTCACCCTATTTCATACAACAACACAGAAGTAATTGAGGATATTCATGTGCAAGTAGGACCCTCTAAAATCAAGCCATTTTTTGTGTTTAAAGAAGCTGGGTGCATGGCTCGATTCACAAATGGATATGACATCACACATCGATTCCGCGTGTAGGTCTAGCTATGCACAGCTCCGACGAACAGGTCACATAAGAAAATACCTCTCACCTGCTGCTACCAAGACTTTGGTGAACTCTCTGGTTACATCAAAAATAGACTACTGCAACTCATTGCTGCGTGGACTTTCAAACAAAACGCTGCGGAAACTCCAAACAGTGCAAATCACAGCTGCAAACTCCAAACAGTGCAAATCACATCGGATTGAATTCAAAATTCTGAATTCAAAATTCATGGCGTATAAAGCCATGCACAATGAATACGCCAAGTACATTGTCGACATGCTTGACGTGTGCAGACCCCGCAGAGAATTAAGATCAGCAAGTAGTTCTTTGACGTTGGTTGTACCAAAAAGTCGTAAGGTGAAACACGGTGAGAGAGGTTTCATGCATGCCGCTCCGAAACTCTGGAATGTTCTACTATCTGGCATTAGAGATGCAAGCTCACTGGCATGTTTCAAAAGGTCTCTGAAAACGCATTTCTTCAACGTGTATTATTAGGGCAGTTTAGAAAACGTAGCTACTAATCGTCGGTCATAACTGCTACATTAGCCACAGCGTGTTGATCCTGTCACTCGCTTATGACTGTTGGACTTTTTAAACCCCTTTTTCAAACACAAAGCTCCACAAATGTAGAATAAATAATTAGATAAACGAACAACAAAAACCTCATCCATAATTTAATTTTTATGGACTTCTAGGGAATCCCCTTGCTGTTGTACGTGTGTGGTTGTGTCAGCGGGATTCCGCTGTCCAGGAGTGGGATTCCGAGGGAATGCTGTTGTCAAACGGGAATCCATATATGCTTGGTACATGTACCTCTCGAGTTCCAATGCCGGATGGAGCACTGTAGTGGAACAGGACATCCCTATGCCCCTCTGGTACACCGGGAGTCTTGCCGGCATGACTTGCTTCCCTGCCCTCAACCATTGCCAGGGATTTTTTTTAAGCTAACCCATTTCCTTATTTTTGCTTACCAGTGAACTGGGTCGTTAATATATAGGCAGTGGGGAGGTTAAGCATGGTACGGTTCGATGCAGCATCGCGCGTCTCAGTCAGTCTCGATTTGTCCGATATCATTCCTTTCTATTGCAGCCGGTGGGATATGTTGTAGGAACAGTATACGGGATACCCTCTTTAGCTTTACTTTGGCTGGGCTTTTCGGGTTCCCATAATAGGACATTTTACTCTGTAATTAAATTTTGGATATACCCTATTACAACTCCGTTAAAATACGGATTATCCTTTGTATGCTCCCTTATTGCCATATCGGGTCGAATAGTGTTTGACTGGAGGGGTTGCATATTGCACGTATATAACAGTTGTTTATTTGTATTGCTTAGTTTATATGCATGAACTTCAGACTGATCTGTTCTGTTACCCAATTTTCCAGCAATATTTTATGTGTAGTGTTGTATTACTATGCCAAAAGATGTACCCAATTCTGTTGGGTCTGGGTCAATACTGTGTGACGTACTGGCACTGTGCAGATAATATTACATTCAAATTTTGTATTTTATGATGCGAGTGCGTTGATACAATATAATAGAGCATAATATGACAAAGACAGATAAACTTACGGATATGATGATGTTGGTTTACCTATGTTCTAAATAAATTCTTCTTTATTATTATTCTTATCTATATATAAGTATCATATTTTATTTTAAATGTTCTATAATTACAAGCGAGATAATTCGGAGAAATTGGATATACCCTGTTTTGTATATAAAATGTATCTATGTGAAGCGCTTTTGAACGCACATATCCTGTGTGAAAAGAGCGCTATATAAATGTGGTATTATGATATAATAATAATATAATATAAGGACAGATGAATTCATACATACACGAATGTACCTACTTTGGTGTAATATATTAACAATCCGTATCATATATTGCATATTGGTCCAATATATTGTTGACATGATTCGATAAAAAAGGAAATTGGTTCAATATATGATTCGATTGGTTTCATACAAAGGAACGTTCTTTTAATATATTGTCGAAATGAAATCATATAATTGTTTATGTCTACTGTGGATTGATACAATGACGATTCCGTTCAATATATTGAACGTGCCGATTGATTTAATGATATTCGGTTCTATATATGTAAACATGTTGTCCTTTCATATGTAGTTGAAATGAAGTCATATATTACTACAACGTTGCAATGAATTGTTAAAGAACGACAAAAGACAACTTTGGCTTTACATATTAAATGCATGCAGGAGCTCTTATGGGATATTTCTTTATGATTTTCACTTCAAGCAATCACCTGTCTCAAAGTCAAGTATCAAGATTTTACTCTACGTCCGGTGATTTATAGGCTTACCGTAGTTGAACTCGGCATTCCCCGAACTTGTCATCAGCGCACGTTTGAATATTGTATTTATTGCTATTTGATTGGTGCAGTCCTTCCTGTCTGCAAAGGGTCCAGTACCGAAACAGAGTGTCGTATTATCTGATGAAAGCCTGAACCAGTACAACTGCATGTCCGTTTTACAATTGATACCATCGTTATATCTGCAAAGAGAACATAATAATGAATTGTCATTGTGTATTATGGCTTTTTCCTTGAAGTTATATTTTGTCTAGTTTCCCGATAAACCGATGTATCTCAAGCGTAGTTAAATATTCATATCATTAAAATAATCCATTTTCTAACACTCCATATATATTCAAATGCATATTACAGGTATGTTAATAATGTTTAATCTTTAGAAAACCGCTGAATTATTAAGAGACGGAAAACTTCGTCGATTACACGGAAAGCAAGGACACATTCGGTCAGTATCCGATTTCAGAACAGCACTGTGCATATTAATTTGATTTTCACCACAGTGACTGACCCTTGTCAGTCGAAAGAGTAAACAGGTGACCAGAGAATTCTACAATTCAGAGCTACAGATAAAGGTACGTATTCAAATAGTAAAATCGTCATTTCTCCATCAAATCCTATGCTGTAATTACACTTTAGAATCGTCTTATAAAGAGGTTATACCTGAAAATACATTAATGTATGCATCTTATCTGGAGCTCAGCTACTGTGTAATACATATCGAGTACGTCCGATACGAGCGTATAAATCATTTTTATCACATAGTTCGTACATGGCGGATGTGCACACATAATGTTTGCTTTTTGAATTAATATGTTGGGCAAAATTGGCGAAAATGTACAGAGTACATACACATTTCATATCGTGCTGTGTAATTCTAATTAAGGTTATTATGAGTTTTATTAAAAACCGTTATAATATGACAGCGATAATGGGTTATTTTGTAAACATGACCTGGTTTAGTCGATAAACTATAACAGGATCAGCAATGTTGCTGTTGCGCGATTTATTTCGGAGAAATTCAGAGCAAGAAATGTGCATATAATCAGTGTAAAAAATGTTTTCAATACTCAAATGAATATAGGAATCTTACAGGCAGGTGGTTGCTTAATTCAGGACGAAATTAATTAATTCAGGACAAAATTAATGCAGAAAGGTCCTATAGGAGCTTTCTGCTTTACATATGACCTGCATTAAGCTACATTAAGCTACAATCTGCTTTACAGACCCACAATTAGATTCCATTTTGATTGCCGCTTAAGACAGGTTTTACTGTATTCAAATGTTTTATCACATTCATTCCATTATTTCGCGCGTTCAGATTTATCTCCCTTTTATTTCTGTTCAATACAAGTTTGTTCGATCATGTTTCATTGAGATTGACATGACTTAAGCTTAACTCTTTACTCCACGCATGCGCCTTTAACGCCTATATAATCACAGTGGACCCATTAGTAAAAAAAAAAAGAAAAGTAAAGTACCTAGTTATAGTCTACTTTCAGTCCGAATGACCGCTCAGCCGACTGTACATTTACTCCCCTGATCATTGAGTCATTGGCCTACAATATTGAGCACTGCTAACATATGGCGCAATCATGCAGCCGCAGTACCGGCGAGTGACCCTCACAGGTACCCATTTTAACCCCTGGGTGGAGAGTATGTGCGGGTGGGAGACACGGAAAAGCGTCTCTGAAATTTCCGGGTGGAACCGGGATTAGGAGCCGTTTGATCATGGTCTACTCTGTTTGTCATTGGAATAATGTAGAACTGATTCTACAGTTTCTGCCATTACCATATTACTGTGTATTCATATAATATTATGTTATTATTATTTGCTTAAATATTCGTTGTATCTTCTTATACTGACCTTAGTGGGTGATGCCATCAATGTGCAGTTCTATGCTACTTTCGTACTATAGTCCTGTTTCGTGTTATTGATTTTAAAGATATCCATATTTTTACATTAACCCTTTAATTCATATAAGTGTTTTTCATACTTTTGTAACTAGAACTATCACCAAAGGTGATAAATGTCCCCACATGTCAGCTTTGATTGAAAATTCAAGTTTGTTACACCAACTACCCATGTTACAGACAAAAAATCAAACAAAAATGCTAATTAATGTTCAAAAGGAGATAATTTGCAATGCCCAGCGCTAAACACATGAAAAGTGTGTCATGAAAGTCTGCTATTTGTGGTTATTATGTACGGAAAGTATCAATTGAATAACTTTAAAATTGATGGAGGAGTTTTCGACACCAATCCTCCAGATACTCAAAGTTCAAGGAGAGATAGTTCTGCAATGCCTAGCCATAAACACATGAAAATTGAGTGCTGCTCATCAACTATCCATGGTTATTATGTATACGTACTTATGCACTGAATAACTTTGAAACTGAAGAAGGAGTTCGTAACACCAACTCCCCATGTTTCATGCCAAAATGACAAAAAACTAAGTTCAATGGGAGACAAATCTGCAATGCCCAGCGCTAAACATATGGACCTTTTTCTCTTGTACATTTGTTTTAGGTTATCATGTATGGCAAGTATCAATTGAATAACTTGAAATTGAAGGAGGGGTTTCGCGACACCAACTCCCCATGTTTCATGCCAAAATAACACAAAATACTCAACGTTCAAGGGGGGTAATTATGCAATGCCCAGCACTATATACATGATAATTAAGTGTTGCTCATCTACTATCATGGTTATTATTATTTTCTCGACATTAACTCCACATGTTTCATGGCACCCCCGCCCCAAAATACTCAAAGTGTAAGGGGAGATAATTCTGCAATGCCCAAAAGTAAACACGTGCAAATTGCGTCTTGCACATCCACCATTCGTGGTTACTTCGTATACCAAATGTAAATTCAATAACTTTAAAACTGAATGAGGAGTTTGCAACACCAAGTACCCGTGTTCAAATGCTGATGGACGGACGGACCGACCGACCGACCGACCGCATGGCCAACCAAACGACCGACCGCCCAACCGCCGGACAGGCTGATTCCAGTATACCCACTCAAACAAGTTTTAGGGGATATAAATATAGTCTACCCAGATCAGGCGTCTCCTGTAGGAGTCGTCTGATCAAGAATTGCTCTATTTGTTTATGAAATTTTCATAATAGACCCGATATCTTCAGTTTCTACAAAAATAAAATAATCCTGGGTATATATGGAAAAATAGTCAAACAGGGAGAGCCACATACGAAAACACCATCAAACAAGAAACGGTATAGCCACAGAACAAAACATAACAGGGCGCATGTCAAGACGAAAAACATTAAACATTAAGCATATTAAACAACAAAGTTGACCATAGGCAGGAGTACCGCCTTGGAACGATCAGTAACCAAAATCAGCTACTGGGGGACTTAAACCTGGTTTACGGGTACCCAACCTCGTCCTTATCCCACTTTCACCCAAATCAAAATGTAAATAAAATTCCCCCTCCAGACAACTTCACAACATGAATAACGATGTCTGTCAGAATGAAATGACTTTAAAATTAGGGGATAACCGTTGCGTATTTCAAGATTTGCAGCAGTATATCGGTGGTTTATATGTCGCAAATTTAGTTTTACATGCGACGCGTTAGTGGAGCATGTAAAACGATTATTTGCGACATATAAACCACCGATATACTGCTGCAAATCTTCAAATACGCAACGGTTATCCCTATTCTAATGAAACCATAGATCCAGATGGTAAAAAACAATTCTAATGCAACATTTTTGTAACACGCATTCTGATTGGTCCACGTGACAAAATTTGAAGCATATAAACCACCGATATACTGTCGGAAAAATGAATATACTGTCGGAAACCGAATCACTAGAAAATTTACTACGAAATATTCATACGCGCATTCATAGTAAAATTGAATGAATGGGTCTGAATGAACGAAGACACTGGCTGAATGAAATGTCAAATGTTTTCAATTTGCTTGTTTTTTTTCCAACACACTTTATGGTTATAGTCAATGTGAGTCTGGCGATTCTACTCAAATATCTATCGTAAAGTCCCACAAGTTGATCCTGAGTTCATTTATTTCACATGTTGATCTTGAACAAACGTTTCTCTTCCTCTATTCTGTGTTGATGTGTATGTGGCACCTGCGCCCTGTAAGTATAAGATTTAAGGTATATAACCATGTAGCTGTGAGATTTATATCCATGCTGAAACTATTTAAGAAGGACCTGACAACACTTAAACATTACCAACCGATCACAGACAATGATCTGAAAACACTAAAAAAACTCAGGTTTCCTCTCTGCCATTAATCACAAATCTTTCCAAAGAAAAGTGGTTTGACATAACCTTGAATTTCGCTCTTCGTGGTATACATAGAAAACCTAAGATCTCTGACAAAAGTACAATTTATGAGTCATGCAGGAAACATGTCCTGTAAATCTCTGAAAATATACCTGATAAAACTGCACCCGTGATCGAACCATTTCATTCAGTAACCCAAACGTTCAGTCGATTATGAAGAATTATATACACATCCAGGCCTGTTGGTGAGCGTGTGCTGAACGAAATGATGAAAACAATTTCTGCTGAGGCTTGTTTCGTCAAAAGTTTTAAAACACAAATCACTGTGTCCGAGAGACCGCAATCATGCACTAGCTGTTGGCCTATGCTGGTCATGTTATGACGACAGAGAGAAAATATCAAAGGACTTAAAGTATTGTTTGTTTTTTACCATCTGGATCTATGGTTTCATTAGAATAGGGATAACCGTTGCGTATTTGAAGATTTGCAGCAGTATATCGGTGGTTTATATGTCGCAAATAATCGTTTTACATGCTCCGCTAACGCGTCGCATGTAAAACTAAATTTGCGACATATAAACCACCGATATACTGCTGCAAATCTTCAAATACGCAACGGTTATCCCCTAAACAATACTTTAAGTCCTTTGATATTTTCTCTCTGTCGTCATAACATGACGTCATGAAACACCGCATATCTCCGCATTACGCATATAGAAAATAGTTCTCCCGGAACCTAGCAATTGTGCTTATATTTAATATACCAAGAACTGGTGTTTTCACTTGATACTTTGATTTTCACAAATGAAAACCGTTAAGTCATGGTCTTTTGAATTTCTGACGGTATGTCCCTTTCAAAACTACGAAAGATGAATCAAATTTGACCTCGACATTGCTCGAAATTCCACAATAATTGTGCACATGGACAACGGAATTATTTATTTTTAAATTGTTTGCAATGTGGAACTGGTTGCATATTCAAGATACTTTGGCTGATTGGTGTATTTGATGAGAATGATTATAGGCATAGTGGACGTGCAAATGGAAATTATCAGGAGCGAAAATAATTATACAGGCATGTTTGGAATTTGCAACAGCCCTCGAGTGGTCTAGAGTGGGTGGGGCGAATTCTCATTATGGGACTGTCCTTGAAGAATACTGCCGCTTCTGATTGTCGGACGAGTCAGCATTATAGCTTCGGACACTGGCTTAATTCATTCTGATGACCGGACTTTTCCATTATTTCCCTGGTTTTGACACCAGCATAGGCCAACAGCTAGTGCATGATTGCGGTCTCTCGGACACAGTGATTTGTGTTTTAAAACTTTTGACGAAACAAGCCTCAGCAGAAATTGTTTTCATCATTTCGTTCAGCACACGCTCACCAACAGGCCTGGATGTGTATATGATTCTTCATAATCGACTGAACGTTTGGGTTACTGAATGAAATGGTTCGATCACGGGTGCAGTTTTATCAGGTATGTTTTCAGAGATTTACAGGACATGTTTCCTGCATGACTCATAAATTGTACTTTTGTCAGAGATCTTAGGTTTTCTATGTATACCACGAAGAGCGAAATTCAAGGTTATGTCAAACCACTTTTCTTTGGAAAGATTTGTGATTAATGGCAGAGAGGAAACCTGAGTTTTTTAGTGTTTTCAGATCATTGTCTGTGATCGGTTGGTAATGTTTAAGTGTTGTCAGGTCCTTCTTAAATAGTTTCAGCATGGATATAAATCTCACAGCTACATGGTTATATACCTTAAATCTTATACTTACAGGGTGCAGGTGCCACATACACATCAACACAGAATAGAGGAAGAGAAACGTTTGTTCAAGATCAACATGTGAAATAAATGAACTCAGGATCAACTTGTGGGACTTTACGATAGATATTTGAGTAGAATCGCCAGACTCACATTGACTATAACCATAAAGTGTGTTGGAAAAAAAAACAAGCAAATTGAAAACATTTGACATTTCATTCAGCCAGTGTCTTCGTTCATTCAGACCCATTCATTCAATTTTACTATGAATGCGCGTATGAATATTTCGTAGTAAATTTTCTAGTGATTCGGTTTCCGACAGTATATTCATTTTTCCGACAGTATATCGGTGGTTTATATGCTTCAAATTTTGTCACGTGGACCAATCAGAATGCGTGTTACAAAAATGTTGCATTAGAATAAACGTTAGAGGTAAACAAGCGACGTCATCATTTAAATGACGTCATAATTTAAAAGTACGGGGAAAATAAGAACCAATTTCCGGGATAAAGGATAGAAGGAAGGACAGTAGTACTGTTTCCTACGAAAGACCGGTGTTGACATTTCACTATACACTATAGATCTAGTTCACAGTTGAAACTTCAAACTTCATGACTAAATGCTGATAAAATCTTATAGAACATTCATACTTCAAACGTCATATTTTACACTTCAGAATTCACACTTCAAACCTCAAACTTTTCACAGTATTTCTCAATCATGTGATCTGGCGTCATCGGCTAATCAATGTGTGCGAATAGCATATATAACTGACAACTTTCAATAGCGTAACAAAGTAGCGTAAAAAATTGCCCAAAATATGTCCATTCTGGTAAGTTTCAAATAGCGTACACCCTGATCAGAAGGAGCCTTTACGAAGCCTTACCTGTTTGGATAAGACAATTGTATCATCACCGGTACTTTGTAAATGAAGTGTATACTCGTCAACAGGAGTTAAAGGGTTATATAACACCTATAATAATATACAATTTGTCATTTATCTAACAATTTCAGAACAAAAATAAACAATTGTTGAACTTCGTGTGTTTGTGTGTTGCGTCTTCAGTTACTTTCAAATATATTCAATCGAGTTGTCAAGCGTTAAAAAACAGTGAAATACATGAATTCCTTCAACTCCTCCAAACTCGATCGCCTTCACAATAAAACGCGGGAAAATCTCATAACGTCATTTGGGTTTATATAGCAATTTTGAACTGTGAAGTTTGAAGTGTAAAGTGTGAAATGTAAAGTTTGAAGTTTAAAATTTGAAGTCTGAAGTGTGGGGTCTGAAATCTGAAGTTACCGCCGGTCTTTCGTAGTGTTCTGTATTAAGTAATGACTTGCTTTTATAGCTATCCAAGTTAATGCATTAAGCGGTCACTTAAGAAATATTCTACTGGATATAGATATTTATTTCATCCATATTTCATAATTATTGTCTTACCCAGACGTTGGGAGTGTTTTTTCCTCTGCACAGTTCGGATTGCACTTTCGTACTAAAACACTGTCTCTGGTTATTGTAAAAAGAAAATAGTTCCCGATGGATTTCATATTTTCCAGAAACTGGATCGAGAAAGCTCCGCATGTTCGCAGTCGAAGCTGCATGATTCTAGTAGAGTCGAATGTAACTTGGTGGCGTGTGAGACTATGGGCCCGGCGGTTGAACGTAATGGAACCAGTGAGCATTTCTGTAGTATAGAAAACAATGAATATTGCATCGTCTTTAAAGCATTCCCTCATACTGAAGCTTTTTGTCGCCCCTATAAACGTCACTTTATGAAATCATTATGATAAATAGAGCATTTGCTCCAATGGAGCACATGCTCTATTTATCATAATGGTTTCAAACCTTCACCATTCTAAAAGTTTATTTTCCATTGGTAAATGCTCTTTTTTTGTAGATTTATTCAAAGAGGTTGTGTCTAAAATAGTTTTGGAGGGAATGGTTCAAATTTTCATCATGCCGTAAACATGATGTCTGTTCAAAATGTGATCTGGAGTAATGTTTTCATACTTCAGATTAGATCAGGCTTTGAGAAACAATTGACCGAATGTCAAACAGCTTGGACCCTGAAGAGAAGCCAAGTTACCTGGCGTTTCATCAGGACAGAAGCTGTTTGAAAATGCCAGTCAGAATACGCATTGTAGGATCAGGATATGCGGACATATTTTGCTTGAGTCTGAGATTATTCTCAAGCATCTGGCCAATAGAAGTATATGTAGTAGAAGTAGTAGTAGCAATAGCAAAAATATTGCTAGAATTATTAGAAGCAGCAGTAGTAGAACTGCTAGAAATTGTAGCAGCAGTAATAGGGAGAACTGCTAGAAATTGTAGCAGAAGCGGCAGTAGTATTAGTACTGCCAGAAGTAGTAGTCGCAGAAGTAGTAGAAGTGCTAGAAGTAGTAGCAGCAAAAATAATTCTGCTAGAAATAGATTCAGCAGTAGTAGTGAAACTGCTTTAAAGTGCAGCAGCAGTAGTAGTTGCTAGTAATAATAGTAGTAGTAGTGGTAGTAGTAGTAGTAGCAGCAGGAGCAGTAGCAGTAGCAACAGTAGCTGTTGCTAGTAATAGTTGTAGTAGTAGCAGTAATAGTAGTAGTGGTGGTAGTAGTAGTAGTAGCAGAAGCAGGAGCAGTAGAAGTAGTAGCAGTAGCTGTTGCTAATAGTAGTAGTAGTAGTAGTAGTAGTAGCAGTAGTAGTAGTAGTGGTAGTAGTAGTACTAGTAGTAGTAGATGCATTAATGATCTTATCATTTCGATCATTTTATTTCATTTTTACACGAGGCGTAACCGATTATTTCAACCACGAATGCTACCAGATTACATCTAAATCATATCACATCAGTGCCTTGTAGTTGTCGCTCCATAAATTCGCATTTTAATGCCTTTCTAAACGTAGTAGACGTAGATCAGGCGTCTTTTGCAGAAGAGTGAGCGACCACCAACTATTGGTCTAATTATAGGTAAAATAGGCAGGTGGTTGCTAAATGCAGGGCGAAATCTATATTAAAAGCTTTATTTCGCCCTGCATTAAGCAATCACCCGCTTTTAAAACCCACCATGTTTTCCATGTTTAGTTCAGTTAGTGGGCACTACAGACAGGTTTTACGATACTCTTGTCTTTGTTTATGTCCGGATATTACGCCGCTTAACAGTATTTCAGTCATATCGCGACGTCCATCAATTTACAGGTGGCGGAAAACCCGGAGTTTTTCCAGTACACCAAACAAATTGAAAATGTTTCACACACAGAACACCCAGGTAAAACACCGAACTACCACACGCCAGCTGGAATGCTTTCTCGCATATTTTTTAAAATCCAGATGCAAAGAGCGGTATTCGAACCATGGCGGCAACTGGAGTCCCCCACGCATACGTTATTTCTTACATGTGTATTCATGGAGTAAAGGGTTAACCCATTCCCTCATGCTGACGCCTTTTGGCGCCTCTGTAAAAGTCACGGGTTTTTTAAACCATTGTGATAAACAGAGCATTTGCTCCATAGGAGCAAATGCTCTATTTATCACAATGGTTTCTAAACTACACATTTCTAAAATGTCTCTTTTCTGTAGTAAATGATCCTTTTCGGTAGATCTGTTCAAAGCGGTAGGCTCTACATATAGCCTATGAGGTAATAGGTTAAAAAGTATGCGACAAGAAGTTCATGCTTACCTTTGCACAGAATCCTTTCTTCCGGAGGAACTTGGGGCTGCAAAATAGAATGATCAAATACAATAATAGTAAAACCTCGATACTATGAAATTTTAGTAATGAAGAATGTTTGTCTTTATAGGCAGGTGGCTGCTTATTGCAGAGTGAAGAAAGTCATGTAGAAAGCTCCTCTTTCACTCTGTATTAAGCTGACACATGTATTAAAGATCAATGATGATACGTATTTGAGTGTCCATAGTATCGAGGTTTTACTTGGTAATATAATTCAATTTATCTGCTTCCGCCTTTTTAGATATACACCAATATTTGGTTATTACCCTATCCTTCATCATATTTTCATCGTCTTCGTGTGTGTGTGTGTATTTCTGTTGTTCTAAAGTATCCTCTTTCTCTTTCTCTTTCCTATTTTCATTGTCTCTATGTATAAAGGTCTTTCCAACTACCTCATATTTGCCAATCACAACAATGATTTTATTGTTGGACATGTGGTGCGTTAGGCTTCAAATATAAATCATTCGTTGCATTTTGAGAAGTATCCGACAAAGCCAAAATGCTGATATCAGTCTTTCTAAATACCGGTATTCACCATTCTGTAATACATGTACAAAAGTTCAGCCAATCTTCTAGTCCAATTTTTAAAAAACATCTTAGTAGTCATTGGCTGAAGGGTGCTAATGAATTCCTCAGAAATTTGATGAGAATCCTGTAAGTGATCGGATGTCGGGATAATGGAACGACTTAGTGACCCCGTGCCGGGATAATGGAACTAATTGGTGATATCGAGTCAGGATAATGGAACGATATTGTGACGCTATGCTGGGGTAAGAGAACGACTTGACGACCAGCAGGCGTTGGAGTATTAAGCAGGAAGTACATCTATATTGTACAGAGAAAGCGTTTATACCTTTACTCTTTGAATATTTATGCAAGAAATAATGACGTCATGAATATTAATTAGATTCATTTTTATCATGGTATATGAACACGTGATATTATGGCTATGGCAGAAACTGTAGAATCAGATCTGTATTATATCAAAAGCAAACAAAAACAGAACAGAGCCTGATCAGAGGGCTCCTAAAGGTGCCGTCTGATCTGGTTGTACTCTGTTTGCAAAGGCGTATAAAGTCACTATTATAGAGTAAAGTGTTATTGTCATCAGAGTCGGACCATAACTTCATTATCAGTGTTGTTATTTTTTCTGGTTAGTTGCTCAGTGTGCAGAAGGTATTTGGAGTACATACTGCCGGACAGCAAATGACCTGTATAATGTTAACACCACATCAAACATCAAACAGTTCTTGGGCATAAGTGAGGCTATTAGTGAGCAATGTGAAACATATTGATGCTGCATATTTTCTGGAGGGTAAATCTGGAGCGTGGTCTCGCAGTAAATCATGATCGTTTTAAATGTCCATCAAAATATGTACGACCACTGGGGAGAATATATATATATTACAATGCAGTAAAAAACGAAATGAAAGTAAATACTAGTTGAATTTTTTTTTCACTCATTTAAATAAAACCTAATGTCGCAGTAAATCATGGGAACTTTCAACTCCCATCAAAGAGCAGCCAATGACATCATGTAAACCAATTAGATGATTTTTATAATGACTATTGAACACGGACGAGTTTTGCATGGCAGAAACTAAAGAATCAGGTATATATACAGTAAAATCCCGATTATTCGAACACTAAAATTCGTATTAGAATCGATCTTTAAGACAGGTGGCAGCTTAATGCATGGTGGAAGTCATGCAGAAAGCTCCTCTATGAGCTTTCTGCATGACGTTCGCCATGCGTTAAGCAGCCACCTGCCAAAAAGGATCTAAATTCTTTTATACAGAAAATTCGAATAATCGAGGTTTTACTGTAGTTCAATAAACAATCAGGGCAAACTATATTCAGACGGCTCCTACAAGAGAAACAATGATACGAAAATAATATTGCAGGCTTAATCCCTTCCTTCATATAAACACCTTTTCACGCATTCGCAAACAAAGTAAACCCAGATAAGACGGCTCCCATAGGAAACGTCTGACCCATGTCTGCTCTGTTTGCTTATGTTATAATGTAGATCTGTTTGAGCCATAACACCCTGTGTATATACGCCATAATAACAATGAAGCTAATAAATATTTATAATATCATTAGTCCTTACAGCCGTATTAAACAGGGAAAGGGTTAACCAGTTTGCTTGAGTCTGAGATCATTCCCAAGCATCTGATTGGTCAGATTCTGAGCTTGCTAAGAATCTGACCAATCAGATACTTGGGAATGATCTCAGACTCAGACTCAGAAGTTTTATAACATTGGACCCTGGCTACAAACATTTTACAGCAAAACCTGTCCGAACCCTTTTACTCTATAAACATTAATATAAGAAATGATGACGTAGAAAGGCGTATAGGTTGAGTAAAGGGCTAAGCGGACATTCATTTATTGAGCACAGAAGTCTTGAAACAGCAAGTAGGTCGATAATGAAGGGCAAAAGTAATACCCAAAACTCATATAAAAGCTTTTTGCAATACTTTGTCCTGTATTAAGCTACCACCTTCCCTAGAGACCTATAATTGGATCTGTTTTGATGATCGCTTAAGGTAGTTTCTCATGTATATGATAACAGTTTGTATAAATGGCTGACCAACATAAACCTATAAAAATGTAACACCTTTTTTATTACCACCTATATTAGTAGGGGACAAAAAGCCTGATTTTGGCCGATTTTGTTACCTGATTTACAATAACTCAATATTTTACATATATAAACTTAACACCTTACCTAACATTTTAGAAGGGTGGCAGAACATTCCCAATAACATTCAGCTGGAAATCGTGGTTTCCATAGCAACAAGCTTCCAAATGATATACAGAATTCAAAAGGACTGCCAGTTTGCTTATGGATGTAAATATGTCCCCATTGTTTATTCTTTGGAAATGAGAGATGGCTAGTGTTGATTTGAAATTAAATTAAAATAGATTTTTCCTCAATGACTGGTTACTATGGCAATAACGGATGTCATTTTGCCCAATTTTTCACTTTTTTGAAAACAAATCCGTATTGTTTTTCTTAATGTCTAAGTAATGAATTAGTGTAAGACCTTGCTATTTACTTACAAAATTAGGCAAATATTATGTTAACATTCTGGGACACAGATCTGGTTGCCATGGCAACCAAAATATTCTTAAAATAATATGAAATTTATTTGTTGTTCTTAATTGACATTTTATATTGAATTATAAAAGTTAGCCTACATTTTCTTTTTACAGCATGTTTGCCTTGTTATTTGTGTAAAGTATTTGTGTGGTCTTCCATGTGATTATATTTGGAACATTCTATTAACAAATTAACAGTAAAAATATCCTTTGTTACCATGGCAACGGCTATAAAAAAAACTATTTTTAGTGATTGATTTTTTCACAATATTTTTGAATTATTTACAATATTTATCAAGTTCTTTCAATCATTGTATCAAACAAACAAGTAGATTCAAGAAGACTGTCCATTTGTAGCTCACCTGACACAAAGTGCCAATGTGAGCTATTGTGATCATCATGTGTCGGTCGTCAGGCTTCGTCCATCGTGTGTCGTCCGTCGTCAACATTTTATTTCAAATGACATCCCCTCTAAAATTATATTGTCAAATGTAATGAAACTTTCCAAGGATGGTATTTGGGTGATTCTCTGTCAAAATAGCTCAAATTGTTTGGATCCATGTAGAACTCTGGTTGCCATGGCAACTAAAAGAAAAATATTTAAACCTCTTCTTCTCCGAAACCGATTGTTAGATTTCAAAATAATTTGATGGGAATAATCATTAGGTAACTATCTTCTTAAGTAGCTAAAATCATGACAATATCTAAAACAACATGGCCGCTAGGGACGGGGCCTGTTTGTCTGTATAACATTGCACATTTTTAAATCACCTCTTCACCAAAACCAATGGACTGACATCAGAATAATTTGATGGGAATAATCATTAGGTAACCACCAATCAAAATAGCTAAAATGGTTTTGATCCATGCGGAACTCGGGTTGCTATGATAACCAAAAGAAAACAATATTTAAATATCTTCTTCCACTTTCAGAATATATGTACTTCACAACAGCAGGTGTTAAGTGCTAGTGTGACGGACGTAAAACGCCGACCCGTACTTCATTCTCAGTGCTGTTATACTTAATGGTCCTTCGGAATAATTAGTTTTTATGCTATTAGTTTTGAAAATTGAATACTGCTTAAGCCGGTGCTAGGGGCGTGAGTAGTGTTGCACATTTAATAACTACCCATGAACAGACTCAATAAAACCGAGTCTTTTCGCATTACTACTTTTGCTTTCGAAGGATCTCCCACTTTCAGAATATATTTCTACAAACTGATGGTCAGATTTCAAAATAAGTTGATGGGAATAATCATTAGGTGACCCTCTACCAAAATAGCTGAAACAGTGACAGCATTTGGTATTCATGTCTGATTTTCCATCACCAGCTTTGTTTGGTGGCAAGTCCACCCTCACACATTGTGGACAGACAAGCCCTTGGCCGTGAAGGGATTTCAGGAGCTTACACTGTGCGCAAGCAAAACCAATTGAGGCTCGTGTACGAAGCGATTCTTCAATGCTCAGCTAGCTGCCAGTGTTCGTGTGATATTTGAACACAAGAAACTTATGGAAATACTTGAGCTGCCTAAGTTAGCATTAAACGGACAAGGACAAAAATGTACATTTTGTAATTATACACCAACTTCTAAAGAAGCGGGGCTATATTGTAATCGCGCATGTCCGTGTGTCCGGCACAACTGTGAAACGTTATATGTGGATAGAGGATGATGAGAGGATGTGCAGTCAACAAGGGTTGTAACTTTAAATTCATATTTGAGGGAGTTATTCCCCCTAATTACTTTTCAGAAGCAATGTTTTGTCCGGAGCAGAACTTGTCAAGTATTGTAGAAACAACTGTGAAATTTTATGTATGGATAGAGGGTGATGAGAGGATGTGCAGTCAACAAGGGTTGTAACTCTAAATTTATTTTGATGGAGTTATTCCCCTTAGTTACTGTCCAGAAGCAACTTTTGTTCGGAGCAAAACTTCTCAAGCATTGTAGGCACAATAAACTTTGCGATATTCAATGAATGAATGTGACTACCGATACATTATTAGATCGTATCATACTGACAGTGGTTTGCTTATTTTGTTTGAAATCAATTTCGTTTTTGGTGTTTCAAAGCAGAGATGATTTTAGATAAAAAAACCAAATCAAGCTTACTTTTCAAGGAAAGCGTTTAGTTCCCATATGCTGTAAAAGACAGTTGTTGTTGTACTTTTTCAAATAAAATACATTCTACTGACATATTCTGTGACAAATATAATGTTTATATAATGCCTGTGGTATACACACGTTGTGATTTAAAAACAACAAGATCTGTTTGTGAAACACAATTTCCCCGATATGACGTTTGTGTTTGATGTATGACCTTTACCTTAGTAGGTCACCCCTAAAAATGTTCGCCTCTATAAGTTGCGCATGCATGCCAAGTTTGAAGGATGAATGTTGAAGATGAAAAAAAATATCACCAATCTAAATTTAACCCGTAATTTGACACTTGACCATAATGTATGACATTGACCTTAATAAGTCACCCCTAAAAGTTAAAAACGTCAATCGCCAATCTAAATTTAACCAGTAATATGACATTTGACCTTGATGTATGAGCTTCACCTTGATATGTCACCCCTAAATAATTTTGAATCTACAAGTTGCATATGCCCTAAGTTTGAAGTATGTATGTGCAATAGCTACAACATTATCGCCAGCGTTAAAGTTGGGAACAAAACAACCGTAACAAACCAACAGACCAACAAACAGAAAATGAAAAAAATCAATATGCCCCCTCTTTGATTGGGGGTGGGGGCCATTATTAAGATATTGATAAATGTACTCTGTTATTGTCACGATTTTGAATGTATGTGATGTTGATTTTGATTGTCTGAAATTATTTTGAATGTCGGTGATATATATCTACATGTAGTGATTTTGAATGGCGGTGATAATGATTTTTAAATCATTTGTGATATTTAATGTTAAGATTATAGCAATTTTGTGCTTAGTCATGGTTATTAATGGATTGAAAAAACAACACACTTAGTTGATGTTCCTGAGAAAATTTTGATCATTTGAACGTTAACAAGACGCAAACCTAACTATTTATTATCTGAAATGCTGAAAGAAGAGTTTCTTGACATAATTCTTTATAAGGTACAATTTATTGATTTAAAAGAATAAATCATTAAAATGATGTGTATAACCATTATATTTATTTCTCCTCCTCGATTTGCGAAAGATTCAGGTCAGGTTAAGAAAATAGACCTCTGACCTTCCAATAACCTTGATTTTATGTACCACGTCCTTGGTAGAGGATATTGTCTTAGTATGGTGTATATGCACAGTAATTACAATATACATCACATAGGTAGAAAAAATTGAAAAAATCGACTGAAATACAAAAAAAGTACAAATTTGACATTTGACTTCTGAAATGTGACTTTTGATCTCTACTTGAGACCTTGACATTGACAATATGTACTAAAGTCCTTGGTAGAGAATATTGACTTAGTAAGGTGCATGTCCACATTTATTACAAAACATACATCACATACATGTACATAAGCAAATGTACTGACATTGCACAAAAAAGTACAAATTTGACCTTTGACTTCTTAAATGTGACATTTGACCTCTACTTGCTACCTTGACATTAGCAGTATGTAACAAAGTCCTTGGTAGAGGATATTGTTTTAGTATGTTGATCTTGCGCAGTTATTAAATATACATCACATATGTAGAAAAAAATTACTGAAATACAAGAAAAATTCAAATTTGACATTTGACTTCTCAAATATGACCTTTGACCTCTACTTGCAACCTTGACATTGACAATATGTACCACAGTCCTTGGTAGAGGATATTGACCTAGTAAGGTGTATGTGCACATTTATTACAAAACATATATCACATACATAGGAAAATGTATTGAAATTGCACAAAAAAGTACAAATTTGACCTTTGACTTCTTAAATGTGACATTTGACCTCTTCTTGCGACCTTGACATTAGCAGTATGTAACAAAGTCCTTGGTAGAGGATATTGTTTTAGTATATTGATCTTTCACAGTTATTAGATATACATCCCATATGTAGAACAATTGGACTTCAACATTCACAAATTAGTACAAAATGGCATTTGACTTCTAAAATGTGACCTTTGACCTCTACTTGTGACATTAACCTTGACAAACCTATAAAACTCGTGGTACCTCCGTTTTGAAATGAATATCTGTGCCAAGTTTTACTCAAATATATCAATGTTAATGTAAAATTGTAGAACGAAAAGGTCTTGAAACAGAAAAAAATCCTCAAATTTGACCTTTGACCCCTAACCGTGACATTGACCTTAAAGGGAATCAATTGAAACTTATAATTTTTAACATTGTCTAGATATTAGTCATTTGATTAAAAAGTTATATTAAAATCCTTCGATCAGTTAAAAAGATATAAAGAGATCTTTGTGTATGGTATTTATTTTATTTCTTTGACAAAGTCGTTGCCATGGAACCTCAAATTTTAGTGCTGTATAATTGTACCACAATGCTGCCACCCTTCTTATTTTAATTGTGAAGTCATACTCTTCGTTATCTGAAAGTATCCTGTCATTGTAAACCAGGTAACGAAATTTCGAAAAATGTCCCCTACTATATGCTTTCGATAGTGAGCAGGCAAGTTCTGTGAAGTATATGTATGTGTTGGGGTGTGGGTGCGAGCGTGCATGCGTGTATGCGTGTATGCGTGCGTGTCTGGGCACTTCATTTCTGCCTCTTGGGTTGCTATGGTTTTCCACGTTGCATCTCCTGCTTGACTGACTACCGTTCCAGTTTACAAAAACATTCTTCTTACCTCTTGTGTAATGTTTAGGTGTTGGTGTACAAGACCAAGGGCCATAACTGCTGTCCCCTCACACTTGACGACGCCTCGGATGTCTGAATTGTTATTTACAACCTCGTGCACGTTATCTGCATAGGCATTAATACTTCCTACTAGGTACTGCGTGTGGGCTATTTTCCTGGATTCCGCGAAAGTGGCGTTGCCAACCATTGTACCATTGTGTGTGGATATCCCTGATAAGTTGAAACAAATCAGAAGTAGACTTAGGCGTATGTTTATATGACAAGAGATACCTCAGTAGTTATTTTTAGTTATTATATAGCTGTAAAACTATATCTGCATTGCCAACCAGATGCCTCTTATGTGTAGCTACATCTGTTAATTAACCATTTACCCCATCAATACTAATGTAAGAAATAATGCCATCATGAATATTATGTGGATTAATTGTTAAAACAGCATATGGGCACAGGACTATTTAGCCATGGCTGAAACTGTAGAATCATATCTGTATTAAATCAGAAGCAAACATAACATATCCTGATCATATCCCGTCCAGAGCCTCTGAACTGGGTCTACTCTGTTTGCAAAGGTGTAAAAAGGCGTATTTATTGAGTAAAGCGTTAAAGGTATACCAATCAGAATTAGATATACCCCACCCCTTACACACACTGAACTATTTTGCTGCCAATGTCGCATCTGTATATACAATAATTTATGCATTTGCAAACAGAGTAGACCCAGAACTGACATCTACGTTAGGAACCGTTTGACCAGGGTCTGCTCTGTTTGGTTGTAGAATTATAAATATCTGATCATACAGTCTCTAGCACGGTGCACCGTTCCCTTGTTCGTTATGCCATTATAAATCTATTCAATTAATCAATCAATATTCAAAGTAATAAATTCTATATGAAGATGCATTAGGTAAAGTGTTGCAGTATCAGACCATGCTGAAAAAATATGCCCCGTGTATCGCCAATATAAATTTGACCCGTAATTTGACCTTCGACCTTGATATAAGACATTGGCCGTAATAGGTTACCCATAAAGATGTTCGCCTCCATATGGTGCAATGAATGCCAAGTTTGAAGTATGTTTATGCTATGTCTACATAACAACTTGCCCCCTTCTTTTGATGGGTTGGAAATAATGTCTAATTTGCTGAACTTTTCACTGACTTCCAATTCGATCTTATTTATAGAATGCAATGACTGAGTGAAGAATAGCTTTGCTATTGATGAGCAACCGAACAACTGGATAGAATCTGTTTACAAATGCCAGCCAATACGCGCTTAATCCTTTCACCGATGTCGCATAAATGCACCACGGCAAATAGTGCAGTCCCAGATCAGACGGCGCCTTTTCAAGGACTTCACTTTTTGTCTCATTCTCTATTTCTATATATATGTGCTTTATTCTTTTGAAATTTGCATTTATTTATCTCATGTGCTTATTGTACCGAATGATTGAACAAAATTTGGATTGCAGACGACAATTAGAAACTTAACGCCGAAAGGATTTACCCATTCCCTCATATTGACACCCTTTGATGCCTCTGTAAAAGTCACTTTCTGAAACCATTGTGATAAATAAAGTATTTGCTCCTAAGGATCAAATGCTCCGTTTATCACAATGGTTTCAAAACTACAAACTTCTATTTTTTCCTTTTCTCTAGTTAATGCTCCTTTTCGGTAGATTTATTTAAAGAGGTTGGATTTAAAAACAGTTTATTACATGTAGGTAATGGGTTAATAGGTAACCAGTTAACGCTTTACTTCAAATTAACGCCTTTTCATGCATTGCAAACAAAGCAGACCCAAATCAGACGGTAATTGTTTTAACTTTTTACTCCATATGTCTTTCTACGCCTTTGCAAGCAGAGTAGACCTAGATCAGACGACCCCTATAGGAGCCATCTGATCAGGTTAAGCTCTGTTTGCTTTATGCAATAATATAGATATGATGTTACATTCCCTGAAATGGCTAACAATTCCTGTGGTCATGTGCCATCTGATTTAGATTCATCATGCCATAAGCTTCACTCATGAATATTCAAAGGGTAAAGAATTAAAGGTCGATAATGATACGTATTTTAGTAAATCCCTATTTGACAACATACCAGTGACAATGTGGAACTCTCCGTCTTTCCCTTTACCACATGAGCTTTTGAAGCTCCTTGCACCGTTTTCAATTGCTGGTACAACTGTCATCCCTGCTTTTAAAGTGTCGTTGCCTGACCCATAGGCGAGCCCTGTTATTTGTACCACCTACAAAATAGGGAAGGTCATACGATATATTACGGATTGTTTTCCTATTACATCATTGATGACCGTCTGATCAGAGTCTGTTAATAGAGTAATATAGATTTGATTCACCAATTTCTAATTTCGCAAATATTTTATGTTTTAATATACCATTTTAGAAATTAATCTCATTACTATTCATGATGTCATCATTTCGTTCATGAATATTTCTGAAATAAAGGGTTTGATATTCTAAAAATAAAAAATGTAAAAAGAGAAAATTGCAGATTGAGTTTTATTGAGTCAATTAAAAGTGCAACACTACTCACGTTCCTAGATCCGTCTTATAAGTGCAACACTGCTCATGTACCTAGCTCCGCCTTACGCAGTATTCAATTTTCGAAATTAATAACATCAAAACTAATGACCCGAAGGACCAGAAATTTTGACAACACTGAGAATAAAGTACGTGGCGACTTTTTATGGTCGCCACAGAAGCACTTAACACCTACTGTTCTATAGTACATATATTCTAAATGTTGGAGATCCTCCGAAAGTAAAGGTAGCAATGCAAAAAGAGACAATTGCAGACATGGATTTATCGAGTTTGTTCATGAGAAGTAATTAAACTGCAACACTACTCACGCCTCTAGCATCGGCTTAAGCAGTATTCATTTTTCAAAACTAATAATATCAAAACTAACTAGAGGTTTGTTTTTGTCACAAAAACAGATGTCTCCCCCTCCCAACCTCTTTCCAATTCACAAGTGTAATGTCTGTAACTCCAAACTTATCAGGGTCTAATTTTTAAGTCATCAGGGGCAATAACTCCAACATTGTCATGGGGAGAAAATTCAAAAGCCCCAGGTACACAAAAGCACATGCTAGTCAACATTCTTGTGAAGTTTGGTGACTCTAGTACTAGTGGTTTCAGAGATACATGTGACACAAAGTAAAGTTTCTCTTATTTTAAGTCATAAGGGGCAGTAACTCCAAAGTTATCAGGGGGAGACAATTAAAAAAAAACAGATGCACAAAAAATCATGCTGGTGAACATTCCTGTGAAGTTTGGTGACTCTAGCCCTACTGGTTTCAGAGATACATGCAGCACAAAGTTTCTCTAATTTTAAGTTATCATATCAGGGGCAGTAACTCAAGAATTATCAGGGGGAGACAATTAAAGAAAACCCAGGTGCACAACAACTCATGCTGGTCAAGATTCCTGTGAAGTTTGGTGACTCTAGCCCTAGTGGTTTTAAAGATATACATGACACAAAGTTTCTCTAATTTTAAGTAATCATATCAGGGGCAATAACTCCAAAGTTATCAAGGGGAGACAATTCAAAAATCCCAGGTGCACAACAACTCATGCTGCTCAACATTCCTGTGAAGTTTGGTGACTCTAGCCCCAGTGGTTTCAGAGATATGCACGACACTAAGTAAAGTTTGTCTAATTTTAAGTCATCAGGGGCAGTAACTCCAAAGTTAACAGGGGGAGACAATTAAAAAAAACCAAGAGCAAAACAACTCATGCTAGTGAACAATCCTGTGAAGTTTGGTGACTCTAGCCCTACTTGTTTCAGAGATACGCGCGGCACAAAGTTTGTATAAATTTAAGTATTCATATCAGGGGCAATAACTCAAGAATTATCAGGGGGAGACAATTCAAAAACCATAGGTGCACAACAACTCATGCTGGTGAGCATTCCTGTGAAGTTTGGTGACTCTAGTACTAGCTGTTTCAGAGATACGCGTGACACAAAGTTTTTATAATTTTAAGTCATCAGGGGCAATAACTCCGAAGTTATCGGGGGAGACAATTCAAAAACCCCAGATGCATAACAACTCATGCTGGTGAACATTCCTGTGAAGTTTGGTGACTCTAGCCCAACTGGTTTCAGAGATACGCGCGACACAATTTTGTGACGGACAGACAGACAGACAGACAGACGGACGGACAGACAGACAGGCACCTCTGGCAAAAACAATATATCTCCCCATAAATGGGGGAGACATAATGACCCCGAAGGACCAGACAATGTTACAATCCTAGACAGCAAAATCACCACCAGGGGATTAAACCGGTTCACGGACGTCCTAACCTTACACTTATCTGAAAGTCACTCTAGCTTAACAAAAAGTTTAATAAAAGTATCCCGGCCAATATCTAAATCAGATTTTGGAAACCCATTCATTTGTCATGTTTAGGGTGAGGAGGGACATTTCAAACAAAATATATACTGGTATAAACCATTGTCATCAATGAGTTCCAAAATCAGTCTTGTTTCTAATAAGCGCTCGCCTATCTGGGTCAAGAGTGCTTACCAATGTCCCATACATTAGACAGTGGGAATTAACGGGATGAACTAAAAAACTGAAACAGGCTACATTTCCTAAACCTACCCTCCCACCCTCAAAGACACACTCATTACATTACATTAAAAAGCCAATCAGTTAGACTAGTATAAAACTGAACTCACTTCTATGGGTTTCGAGGCCTTGATGTAGCTCTCCATGCCTTTATCTAAGCGTCTCCACACGTTGTGTCTTTTGTTTGTTACAACGATGATGGGGAAACCTTTCATGTCTATGGTGGTATTGTCCTTCTGTGTACTTATCTTTAGTATGTCCCCGTACCCGTTCTGTCCGAGTGGACGAACGACGTACTCGGTTCCCCAGTGCGAAGTTGGATGGAGTTGTTCAACCATGTGCGCCAGTACATCTCCTTGCGACATATTTCGAGTCCCCACAAGCACCGAAATTGGTTTCTTTCTGCTGTAAATATGAGTGCCAGTGAGGTCGGAAGCGGATTCGAACAGAGCAACATCGATCTTGTTAAGAGTGAGCAATCTGTCATGGTGGGAACGGAAGTACGAGGCGCCATTACAGAAGACGATCTCGTAAGAGGTGGCGGGAAACTGGACATAAATATTCGTACTGTCCTCAAACGCAGAAACTGCAATTTGGCAGAAGCCACCGGTCGCGCAAAATGTGGTTGCTACATATTCATACACATCAGATATGTTGCGGGGTCCAAACAGGTCTTCTCGTGGAATGGCCAAGAAACCTTCAATGTAGTCTGAGCCTCGTTTGGAGAATACCTGGACATTGATTGAGGTCTGAGATATGACATGGATAGTTTTATTTGTGATCCCGGATCCATTCACGCTGAACGACTGATCAAGCATGTGACTGTACATTTCACCGGCATAGATAGGCTCTAATTGGGTGCTACTGTTTGCCACTGAAAAAGAAACAAACGAGTAAACAACGATTAAGCGAAGCCTAAAATACGTATCAATGATTATCAATATTAAAGGAAGGTGCCAGCTTAATGCAGGTTGAAAGTCATTCAGAAAGCTCTCCTTATATAAAAATAAGCTCCCCTTATATAAAAAGTCGAACTAGCGCGGTTTTCTGTAATATAGTTTTAGATTACTAACATGACCAAATAAACATTTAGTGCGAACAATATTATAACTCGGTGTACTAAGCGTCTCATCGGGACCCAAGGAGGTCAACAGTATAGACCCAGATCAAAATACTCCCTTATGAGCCCTTGATCGGGTTCTGCACTGTTTGACATAAACATCAGTTTCGTCCGTCCGTACAGTTTGACACAACGCTGTTTAGTTAATATTCAGAAAGGTAAGGATGAGTCAGATTTAATATATCTGCAGATTAAGTGTTGATATTCAGAAAGGGGCGAGTCAGTTGTAATCATACTGCATATTAGGTGCTAATCATACTGCATATTTAGTGTTAATATTCTGAAAGGATAGAGTCAGTTTTAATCACACTGCATATTAAGTGTTAAGTAGAGATGCTGATTTTCCCGACATCTTGTTCAGATTGTTTGTAATCGGTAACTAAGCATTTCTCTGGAAAATAGTATAAAAAGCACACAACAAACAGATAAGATTTAGACTGGACACTGCGTTGATTTACTATTTGACTCTCTTCAGAATACGTATACGAGTCAGGTGCGGCTACAGCATTTCAGATTTGGGTGGGTTGGCGTAGTTTTAAAAGTTGGATGACACCATGAGTTTCGTTGTAATGCATGCGAGAAGGAGTATAATTGACTGTTAGGCAGTTGCATATCTTGCAAAGTTTAAAGAATCAATCAAATCTATATCTAGATGCGTTACGAAAAATGTTTAAGTTCGGTTAATTTACTCACAAAAGTTTGTTTGGGAGCGTACAATGGATCCGGCCCCTCTAACTCTGCGCTTGCTATTTGTGCTCCGACTTTCAATACAGCGTAACACTTATTCCGATACGTCATAATAGAAGTGATGTTTTATCTGAGTCTACACGGTTTGTAATGCAATTGAGAACCTTTTAAACAGACAGTGCCTCACTTGAGATAAAGATTAACCCTTCTTTCCACCGACTGACTGGCATTTTAAACGGCTTGGACCTACTTGAGAAGCCAAGGAACTCGGCATCTTATCAGCATCCAAGACGTTTAACACTCAGTCAATAGTTTCTTAAAAGCGTGATTGAATCGGATTTGTTAGTGTTGCTTAATGATGATTGTTTTATTCTATATTTAGCTCACAAGACATAATTGCAAAGGTGAGCCATTGTGAGCGCCCCATGTCCGTTGTGCGACGTTCGAAGTACGACGTGCGGTCGTGCATCGTCAACAATGTATTTACATGACATTCCCTCCTAAAACACGGATTGGATTTCCACCAAATTTCAGAAGAATGATCCATTATCAGATTTATATATTTTAGTGTTTCGGTACGATGCCTTATTAGGTCACATGAGCTAAAATAGATTTTAATAAACAATTTTTTAAACGATGTCAGATTCTCACCACCTTTCAGAGGAATTATATTATGTTATTGTTAACCATTAATCAGATTTGAATAAATTATTCCGGTCCTCTGCATTAGTAGATCACAGAAACGTTATAATAGAGTTTACGTGACAATGCCTTTAAACCGCATTTTCTACATTTATATTTTTGAAATAATAGAACTATTTAGATGTAATTAAAGCATGCAACAGACCAAGCGCGACCTGGTTGACATTCGCAGATAGCTTGGATCTACATGAGACGCCGAGTAGCTAGGAAACCCATCAAGATCAAAGCCGTTTGATACTAGATAAACATTTTATCAAACGCTTGCACACACAAGTAAGTAAAAATACAATATATTAAATTTTGGCAGACCTTTTTGTTCATATTTCACCACAATAAATGTTAAGCATTATTTTACCACACCTGTTATCATAACATTAGCAGCGTCCGTGGTGTCCAAGTTGGTTATATCAAGCTGATACGTCACTTCCGGGTTTTCTGCGTCATCAATTCCAAGAAGGGCAATAGAGTAGTGGCTGCCACATACATACACTGAAATCAGTATATGAGGTAATAACCATTTACCCCAAGTATAGTATGTATCAATATTAATTATCGTCACCATTTCCCTGTTCACTATTCATATAAGAAATCATGAATATTTATATAGGCTGAGTTTTTAATTTTGTTTCAAGCGATGTATTTGCAGTGACAAAAACTGTACAATCAAATCTAAATCATGTAATAAGCAATCAGAACAGACCCTGATCATACGGCTTATAAATATAGAATTCGTATGATGTGGGTCTTCTATGTTTTGCAAATGCATGAAAATGCGTTTATATGAGGGAACGGGTTAATATTTATAATGTTATATGTGAACAAGAAAAGATCTGGCCCTGGTCATAAAACTATCGAAATAGATCTATATAGACCCATAATCAGTCAGAACAGCTCATGATCATTCTTAAAGAAGTTACCTTAAGAAAATGAATAAAATAAATCATTTGTGACAAGACCTGTCTAAGTTTGACATTGTGAGTTCAATTCTAAATATACAGCTGTGATATGGGCATTCAGCACACTGATCTACATTTGTATATCGACTTGTTCAGCTTTTCTGTATAATATTGACCTACTTTTTCATATCGGCTTTGTTTACAATGCTGCCGAATTGCGAGCTGAATATCAATAGGGCCTACCCTACCAGTACATTGGCGTGTTCAGCCTTTTTGCAGAAATCAAGCTGAAAGTCGAGCTTCCAGTTGTGAATTTAGATTATGGTGGCCTTTCTTTCTAATGTCAAACAGAATGTCAATCTTCCAACTGTACATTGGTTATATGTACATTTCTTCCAAATGTCGAGCTGAATGTCAATCTTCAAGCTGAACTTCGGTAGTACCGGTATTACATTGCTGTAGAATGTCGAGCTGAATGTCGATCTCCCTGCTTAACATTGTCTTGTTCGGCCTGTATGCAAAATATCGAGCTTATTGTCATTCTCCAAGCCGTACATTGGCTATATCTGCGTTTGGTTCATAATACATAGTCGAATGTCGATCTCCAGGGCATTGTCTTGGTCTGTCTTTCTGCAGAATGTCGAATGGAATGTCGATATCCTTTACGTAATATCGCTATGTTTGCTTTTCTGCATAATGTACAGTTGAAAGTTGATCTCCCATTTGTTCATTGGCTATGTTTGCATTTCTTCCTCATGTCGAATTAAATGTCGATCTCCTGGTTATACATTGGCTGTCTTGCTCTTTCTTCGTAATGTCGAAATGAATATCGATCTCGTAGTGTTACACTGGCCATGTTGCCCTTTCTTCCTAATATCGAAATGAATGTCGAACTCCCAGTTGTACATTGGTCACGTTGCCCTTTCTTCCTTTTGTCAAGCAAGTTGTTAATCTCCCAATTGTTCATTGGCTATGTTTACCGTTCTTCCTAATGTCGAGCTGAATGTTGATCTCCCAACTGTTAATTGACTATGTCTGCCGTTCTTCCTAATGCCCAATTGAATGTCGATATCCTAGTTGTACGTTGGTCATGTTGTCCTGTGTTCCTAATCCCTAGCTGAAAGTTGATTCCCAGTTTTCACATTGGCTATGTTGCTGTTAATTCCTAATGTCGAGCTAAATGTTACTCTCCCAGGTAGATATTAGTTATGTTGCGTTTTCTTTTTTAGGTCGAGATGAATATCGATCGCCTAGATGTACATCGGCTTTTTCAGCCTTAGAGCTTACATTGGCCATGTTTGTCTTTCTGCCGAACGTCGATTTGAATGTCCATCTCCTACCTGTATATTGCATTGTTGTGCATTTCTGTGGAATGTTGAGCCGAAGTTCATTCTCAGTGTGATAACAGTTTCTGGTCCTTCGGGATCATCAGTTTTTATGTCATTAGTTTTGAAATACTGCTTAAGTCAGTGCTAGGGGCATGAGTAGTGTTGCAATTTTAAACAAACATTCCCACAAGGATCTTCCACTTTCAGGATATATTTACTTGGCAACAGCAGGTGTTAAGTGCTTGTGTTGGCGGCCGTAAAAAGTCGCCCCATACTTCATTTGCAGTTACGTTATATTATATGGTCCTTCGGGATCATCAGTTTTGAGTATCATTAGTTTTGAAAATTGAATACTAGGGGCGTGAATATTGTTGCACTTTTAATTACTACTCATGAACAGACTCAATAAAACCGAATCTGCAATGTTCGCCCTTCGCATTGTTAATTTTGCTTTCGAAGGATCTCCCACTTTTAGGATTATTATATTTGATCTCCGAGCTGTATATTGGCAACGCTGCCCGTTCGTCCTACTCTTGAGATGAATGCCGATCTGCCAGCTTTATTTTGGCTTTGTTTGCTTTTTTTCCTAATATTAAACAAATTAAAGGTGAATGGTGATCTTCTGGCTGTTCTTCGGCTATGCATGTCTTTCTTCCAATTGTCGAAATAAGGGTCGATTTCCCACCTGTATATTTGCTCGTATTTCTTCATAATATCGAGATGACAGTCGATCGCCCAGCTGTTCCTTTGATATGTTTGGCGTACCTCCCAAATTCGATCTGAATGTAGATTTCCCAGTTTAACTTTGTCTATGTTTGCTATTTCTTCCGAATATCGAGATGAATGTCCATCTCCTAGCTGTCTTCAGTAGTTCTGTGGAAGTTTGAGCTGAAGTTTGATCTCCAAGATGTATATTTGCTGCGTTGCCTTTTCTTCCAAAGGTCGAGCTGAATGTCGATATCCTAGTTTTACACTGGCTATATTTGCCTTTTTTCCTATTGTCTAGATGACAGTTGATCTCTTATCTGTTCTTTGGCTATGTTTGACTAACATTCCAAAGTCGATCTGTATGTCAATTTCACATTTTTTTGTATTGGTTTTATTTGAACGTTCTGCCAAATGTCGAGCTTACGCTGTCCAGTCTTTCTGTAGAATGTGGAGCTCAATGTTGATTTTCTAGTTGGACATTGGCTAATATTGCATTTCGTTCAATTATCGAGCTGAATGTCAATCTGACAGTTGTATGTTGTCTTGTTCAGACTCTCTGTAGATTATCGAGCTGTATGTCAATCTTCCAGCTGCACATTGCCTGTGTTTGCCTTTCGTCTTAATGTTGAAATGAATGTCGATCTTCGAGTAATAAATTGGTTAGCCTAATGTAGAAATGAATGTCCATCCCCACTTGTACACTGGCAATACAGCTGAACTCGAACTTCAATGGACCAAAAAATACTTCGAGGTAGCAGAGGTTCGATTCATCTGGTGTCTAATATTAACAATTTCTCAAGTTCACCGATTAGTGCAGGTCTGTATGAAATTTTAGCATTATGTTTGACCTGCATTAAGCTATCAAATGTGTGTCTATGTATGCGTAGTGATACATTTGGGAAGGACCGAACATTAACATCGAGTTATCCCATAGGTCGAATTATACGAGTCCAATATATCGAAGTCCAACTGTATTATTTCTTTCTTTGAATGTCGAGTTGTAAAATGTTGATCTCACATACAGATTTATATTGGCTTGATTTGTCTTTCTTCGAATGTCGAGTGGAATGTCGAATTCACAGCTACATGTGTATATGCTGAATGGTGGACTTAGTAACAGTTAACAATGCTATGACACAAAAAGGGATATACAGTTGAACTTCGATAAATCGAACTTCAAGGGACCGTACAAATTAGTTCGATATAACAGATGTTCGAGTCATCCGATTTCTAATTTGAACATTTTGTCAAGACCACAGCTTAATACAGGTCTAAAATAATGCTGAAACTTTCAGCATTACTTTAGACCTGTATTAAGCTGCCACGTGTGTTTCTAGATATCTGTAGCGATACATTTTAGAGCAATTCAGCAGTGTTAGTTTTGGAAACACTGGACTTTTTTTCGAGTTATCCCGAAGTTCGAGTTATCCGAGTTCGAGATATCGAAGTTCAACTGTATTCCAATTTATAGGGTAAAACCCTTTACCTACTAAATATTCATGAAAGTAATGACATCATGACTAGTTGTTTTATAATGACATATGTATACAGAATGTTTTAGCTTTGGTGGAAACTGTAGAGTCATATACAGTTGAACTTCGATTTCTCCAACTCGGATAACTCGAACTTCGGGATAACTCGAACAAAGCGTTCAATCCTTCCAAAAATTACAATATACAATTGCTCTAAAACGTATCGGTATAGATATCTGCAAACACATGACAGCTTAATACAGTTCTAAAGTGATGCTGACAGCTCCTACAGGAACTTTCAGCATTACTTTAGACCTGTATTAACCCTTCTGTTGCTGAATTTTAACATACATTTCTCCTTCTTTACCCATGCCCTGTTGTATAATTACATATATCTTCACTGTGTACACGTACTTCGCTGTGCAATAACTGCTGTGGAGTGCACTGGTTTCACAAACTTGTAAATAGTATTACAGACCCTGATGAGACAGCTCCTGCAGGAGCTGTCTCATCTGGGTCTTCACTATTTACAGGTAGGTATATTGACGTGAACAGCAAGCGAATGGTTAAGCTGTGGCCTTGAGATATTGTTCATATCAGAAATCGGATGACTTGAATTTCTGTTATCTCTTATATGTATCTCTTATATCTCTTAAACTAATTTGTACAGTCCCTTGAGTTATCGAAGTTCAACTGTACATTATAATTTCATAAGCAATGATATGTTAGCAAATGTGCGAACATTCGTTTATATCAAAGAAATTGTTAATCATTTATCTGATAGAGACGTGTTTAGATGTTCTTTGCAAACTGAGCAAACCAGATCAGACGACATCTACCGGATTCCTCTGATCGATATACATGTATACACATCTGCCTACTGTTTCTGTAATTGCTAAAGGATCCAGTGTTCAAAGACTATTGTAGAAAATCTCCCATTAAATATTCACAATGTCATAATGCTTTACCAGGAACTAGCCTGCAGAAATAATTCATTGGGTTGGACATACGGTATTTGACTATTTCATCAGTCGCCCTGAATACACAGAGAGGAAAAAAAGAGGGAGGGAAGAAAATATATACAAGAGAAAAGTACATACAGAAAGAAAAGAAAACAGATCAACATACAGATAAATAGACACACAGAGTTAGACAGACGGATAGGCAAGTAGATAGTAAGCCGACAGACATGTGGCCAGAGGGACGAACAGACAGACAGACAGACCAAGTAACAGACAGACAAACGAATAACCATAAATAAGGGGTATACAAGAACCTTGTGACGGGTAGACAGGTGGGGGAAACATGTAACAGAAGAAGATGTAACAGTAATGACAAACCATATGTTGATGTATACAGAATCAACAGCATGTACCCAGCAGTGATCTGAAAAGACAAAATAAATGAAATTAAGACAAATAAAAATTGAAAAACATGACGTCTTCTCACATTTTGATCTTCTATTAATTTGACTATGATTCGACTAGTATTTCAAGAAACTGTCGACTAATGTAACACGGCTTGAGTCCTGATGAGACGCCCAATTACCTGGCGTCTCACGTTAATTAGAGTTGCGTGCAAATGCGAGCCATGCCACTGAGAGCGGAGTAAGTGTTGCAACATGTATAGATAGCATCTTGTATATATACAGTTGAACTCTCTATCTTCGCGGAGCCATACAAATTACTTCAACACGATTAGTCATCCGATTTCTAATTTTCGCATGTTCACATTTTAATGCAGGTCTAAGGTACATGTAGGAGTCCACAGCATTGCTTTAAACCTGCATTAAGCTGCCATGTATATTGCTAGATATGTACATGTATATCGATACATTTTAGAATAATCATGTATTGTAAATTTGAGTTATTCTGAAGTTCGAATTATCTGAGTTCTAGATATCGAAGTTCAAATGTATTTATTTCATGCTAATACATTTTGTTTGTATTCAATCCGTGTAGCAGGTTTATCCTATATTAGTCGATACACCAATTTGCTGGTCCATACCACTTTCAGAAGCTATAGGATCAGATATATGTTATATCATACTCAAACAGAGCAGACCTAGATCAGACGGCTCCTATATGGACCGTTTGATCTAGGTCTACTTTGTTTTCAAATGCGTAGAAAGGCGTATTCATGGAGTTAAGGGTTAAGTCACCCTAATGCAGAAAAAAATCTAAAGTTTGCAAACAGTATGAAACTACATTAGTCGCTGCCAAAAAAGGTAAACACATAAAACTCGTTTGTTTGTCATTTATTTCCAATCTTAGCCTATTGACTGTTGTTGACTTGCGTGACAGTGTATATCTGACCAGACGCCGTTCACCTGATCTCAAACACTATGTATATCTAACCCTTTACTCCATGAATATTCATGTAAGAACTAATTACATCGTGATTTGTAACATATCGACACAGAAAGGTTGACCATGGCTGAAACTGAAGAACGGTATCTATATTATAACACAGACAGAGCAGACCATAATCAGACGGATCCTATAGGATGTGCGTCAACTCGGTTTGCAAATGCGTTTGGAAGCGCATTTAGGGAGGGGGGGTAAGATTATTGAAATGTTACGAGTTTGTACATGCAGTTCTAGTTAAGTGAACGTATACTGAACCTATTATTCCATAAAAATAATAAGAGAAGAATGCATTAATAAAAATTATTTCGCACAATCCTTACAAGGGCATATGAACGCAATTATATTCTTACCATTGGAATGTTAATTGGACTGGGTCGCCTTTGGATGCATGTTTGTGATTACAGAAACAGGGTAGATTTAGATAGACGGTTCATGTGTCTTATCTTGATCTACTCTGTTTTCCTATGGGACTAAATATAATATTCGCGGAGGAAAGGGTTTCAATCTTATGACGAGGTTGTCCGAGTATGTGACGGTTTTTATACTTTAACTGTTAAATAGGATCTATATAATGACAAAAGCAAAAAGAGTAGGCCCTGTTTATAAAATCGTTAGATACTTGGGCTATGGTCTTTCGTGAAACTAGTACTAGATATTGGTATACACTGTTTTACACAGGGTGATGATCAGAGTAACCGTCATACTGTTTATCTAGTTGATGTTGTGATAACGAAACATTCAGTATCAGATGATATTCCACGCATTGCAGTTTGATGCCTATAAGCATCGACAAAGGCCGGTCCTTAACGTGCTTAAAAAGGATACAGTCTAGATTTGTAAATGCGAGTCAGCTTGGAAAAAACGGCATAAAGTTTGGTAATTGGTTCTGCATACAACGCGTAATCACTTGTGTTTTAACCCTTACTATGCGGGAAACGAGTCACTAACGTCCTTTGCAAACAGCGTAGACCCAGATAATAGGGATCCTAGCGGACCCCTCCCATCAGGTTCTGCACTGTTTGTCATGTTACTCTTTTCTTACCGTAAGCTTGGCCTGTTTGAATGTTGGTATAATCCATTGAACATTAACCCGTCGCTTGCTATTCACGTCAATTTACCTACCTGTAAATAGTGAATACCCAGATGAGACAGCTCCTGCAGGAGCTGTCTCATCAGGGTCTGCACTATTTACAAGTTGATAGCGCAACCATTGCACTCCACAGCAGTGATTGCACAGCGAAATACTTGTACACGGTGAAGATATATATAATTATACAACAGGGTATGGGTAAAGAGGGAGAAGTGTATTTTAAAATTCAGCAAGCGAAGGGTTAACCCTTCACTTGCTATTCACGTCAATATACCTACCTGTAAATAGTAAAGACCCAGATGAGACAGCTCCTGCAGGAGCTTTATCATAAGGGTCTGCACTATTTACAAGTTGATTGTGCAACCAGTGCACTCCACAGCAGGGATTGCACAGCGAAATATTTGTAGACAGTGAAGATATATGTAATTATACATTATGACATGGGTAAAGAAGGAGAAATGTATTTTAGAATTCAGCAGGAGAAGGGTTAAGCGTTGTAAGGGTTAATATTTACCACACTACTGATGAATTAATGATTGCTTTGGAACTCAGAGATGAACAGTAAACAGGACATTATGAATACCCGCTGGTGTGTGGCACACACGGCGTTGATCAGGATCAGTCATTGATTGATCTTAATATGTGACTGGTTTCATTATCTAAGGGGCTGGAATTACCACAGAGGATTCAGGTGCAGTTTGCACCATGACTGTCATACAATACTTTGTCGTTTAAATTCACTGCACAGAGTATAAATAATGTATAATTAGATTATGATACAGGGTTGTAATGTACCGTGTTACTCACTCACCATGTTAAACATGACCAAACTAGCATTAGCAAACAGCTTGGATCACAATCAGACGCCGAGTAGCTCCGTGTCTTAATAGGACCTAAACTGTTTGAAACCCGTTTAATACTTCTAAAACGCTTAAACGAATAGGGACCTTGTGTGAATTAAAACATTAACCCTTCGCTTGTTATTCATGTCAATATACCTACTTGTAAATAGTGAAGACCCAGATGAGACAGCTCCTGCAGGAGCTGTCTCATCAGGGTCTGCACTATTTACAAGTTAATTGTGCAACCAGTGCACTCCACAGCAGTGATTGCACAGCGAAATACTTGTACACAGTGAAGATATATATAATTATACAACAGGGTAAAGAAGGAGAAATGTATTTTAAAATTCAGCAAGCGAATGGTTAAGGTAGTTGAGCAGACATCAGGTTTACAGAAGACAGAGGGTTTAATTAAGTTTCTCATTGTTTGATACGTGATGTGGAAAGCTGTTTTCCTGGCTGTATGGTAATGTTATCATTCAGTAAGCATGTGCTATTAATATATGCCCATATCACATCCACAGGTGGCGGTGGTCTAGTGGTAACGCGCTTGACTATCAGTCCGGAGGTCCGGGGTTCAAATCCCAGTCCCACCCGGAAATTTCAGAGACGTTTTTCCGTGTCTCCCACTCACACATCCTCTCCACCCAGGGGTTAAAATGGGTACCTGTGAGGGTCACTCGCCGGTACTGCGGCTCCATGATTGCGCCATATGTTAGCAGTGCTCAATATTGTAGGCCAATGACTCAATGACCAGGGGAGTAAATGTACAGTCGGCTGAACGGTCATTCGGACTGAAAGTAGACTATAACTAGGTACTTTTTACATCCTTCCGTAATGCTAAACCAATGGGATGGCATTGTTCATCCGTGTTTAACCCATTTGTTTCCACACGATCCCATATATGGGACGTAGGCAAACCGTATAGACTCTGATCAGAGTCTACACTGTTTGCTGATAGGAATTTCAATATAAAACAAAACGAAATTTAAAATTTAGGCCAGGCACCCCTTAGATAAAATATTGACTAATCCAATGTATAAACATGGAAGAATCCACTGGGCGCGAATGGGGTATCTATAAAGTCCACTAAGTATAAAACTCTTAAATTTTCTAGAATAGTTTGAATGATAAACAGTGCATATCCTGATCAGATGTTTTTCCTCTAGGAGCCCTCGCATTTGCGTCTATAATGTTTAAAACTGAACGTACAAATGTCAGTACAGATGACAGATGAAAACACCTATTTAACATCGTATTTTATTTGTCTGACAGAGAACTCTTTGATCATGGTCTCCACTGCTCGTTAAAAACATCATTTTATTCAGAGATGAAGTTTGATACAACTCTTTGTTTAATTAACCCTTGTCCTTATGTAAGCGCATTTTGACGCATCTGCACACAGGGCAGACCAAGACCAGACGGACCCTATAGGAGACGTCTGATCAGGGTATGTCCTGTTTGCTTATGGTGTCGTATAGATCTGATTCTACAGCTTCTTCCTGAGCCAAAATACCATGTGTTCACAAGCCTTTTTAAAAATAATCTTATTAATATTAATGACGTCATTATTTCCTATAAAAAAATCATCAGGGAATGGGTTAAAATTCAGAACAGAACTAGTTCAGCAGATTAAGGGATAACGTATCTGTAATTGCAGTCAGAAAAATTAATTCCATGTTGTACATAAATTGTAAATATGTCTAATGTATATATTGACATTGAGCCTGCTGTAGGCGGATGAGTGATTTGATATGCAAACAGTAATGTTCCAAACTAATTCACACTCTGGTAAAGAAACGGAGATTAACTTTAGTTGTTTTTTTCATAATGAAGAATTGTAAAAATAGTTTGAATCACAGTGGAAGTTAAATAGCATGTAATCCAAATTCACACTAAACTATACAGTCAGGCTGTCTCTAAAACCATTTACTCCACGAATGCTTAAGTAAAAATTAATGACAACCACATAAATATCAATCGGTTTAAATTCAATAATAGCACAAGAACACGGGAAGGTTTGCCCATGAAAGAAATAGAAGGATCATATCTATATTGTTTTATAAGCAAACAAAATTGAACCTGATCAAAGTCTTATACAGGGGTATCTGAGTTTGATCTGGGTCTTCTCTGTTAGCAAATGCGTATCTATGGAGTAAAGAGTTAAATGAATAAACCCCACTTCAGTTATAGTTTCTTTCACTGCGTCATAAAATGTCTCTTAACCCTTTCTGCGCCAAATTCTAATTGTCGTCTGCAAACCAGTTTTGTTAAATCATTCGGTAAAATAAGGAAATGAGATAAGTAAATGCAATTTTCAAAGGAATAAAGCACAAATATAGAAATTAAGTTTGAGACAAAAAGTTAAGTCCCTGATCAGACGCCGCCTTGAAAAGCACTATTTGTCGTAGTGCATTTATACGACATTGGCGGTGAAGGGGTTAAAGTTACATGAATATGGTATAGGGAAAGAATCAGGCTATATCTATTAGTCATATTTTGTCAAGTTTGTACCGTTTGCAAAATTTTCAAACACCGTGGACCCAGATGAAACCCCGAGTAAATCTACGTCTAATCACAGTCCAAGCTGCTTGGAAATTTCCTCAAAGTTTGCCCCATTATACTTGATTAATATTTTCTGAAATCAGTGATCGAATAGAAAGCTGTCAAAATATCCATAATTTTTTCACAGTTCATAAGATATAATGATCATCAGTAGTCTTTTAATCTACGTTTTTATCTCTCGTCAGCAGAGAACCCTTTCATGCCAGTATTACATGTCTTGGAAACCATTTCCCATTCCTATTTATTTTTTCGAACTAGTACAGCAAATTATCTCTATAGCGACTAATGAATGAATCAAAATAACGATCCTTTAAAGCAGGTGCTCAATGATCATTCAAGAAATAATGGCATCATGAATGTTAACAAGATTAGTTGTTTTAATAACACATGAACGTTTGGTTGTTCTACAATGCGTATCGGTATTACAGAATAAGCAGACCATGAGGGGTCTATTATGTTTGTAAAGGCATAACTACTGGGGAAATGGTAAAGTGTGTTGAAATATTATGAGTTTTCCATGAAAATCCAGCAACATTTTACATTCGACTTGCTTACTCGTCAACCGGTTCATTGACTGTTTTGCTGCCTTTTAGAACAGAGCATATTTAAATCAGATGACACCTGCAGGCGCCGTCTTATTTACTCTGATTTCTTGTGGAACTAAAGTTTATGTTCATATTGGAAATTCTTAAAGTCTTTCTTATATGAGGTTGCCCTATTATATGAATGTATTTCTACCTTACCTGTGGAATTCGATCTACGTATTCTAAAGGCAAACAGGGCATACCCTGGTCAAATAGTTCCTACAGGAGCACTCTATTCTGGGTCTATTTACCCTGTTTGCAAAGGCGTTTAAAAAGGTGTATCTGGAGAAAATGTTACGCTCTTTTGTGAAACTGACACTAGGCCTTGGTGTACACTGTCATAATTACGACTAATAAAGCCATAATCATATTGTTTATCTAGTTGTTGTGGTGATAATAAAATATTCAGTATCGGTTTATATTGCAACCATTGCAATTTGGATCCATGCTTATAAAGCTTTTTAATTGAGTCTGAGTTCGTTCTTAAGCTTTTGAATGGTCAGATTTGAGTTCTCAAGCTTTTGTTTGCTCAGATTTGAGTTCTCAAGCTTTTGATTCGTCAGATTTGAGCCAAAGGCTCAAATCTGACCAATCAAAAACTTGAGAACGAACCCAGACTCAACTAAAAGTTTTATTAGCACGGAGTCTGGTGCCTACAGTGGGGACCATGACCAGATTCAACGAGCTGTGAAAACAATAATCGCCGTTCAACTTTGAATGTTACGCAACTTTTGTTACTTCTGATTCGATCAAGAATTTGGAATAATTTTAGACGAGTTATAATCATCTTGTACAACCGTATCCAGATCAGTTGTTGATGATTCCATTATCTAAGTGGCTTGGATTACTATTGACGAATCAATTGCATTTGGTATTGTAGTGGCCATATTATGCTTCCTCTTCTGAATTCACTGCACCCATAAACACTACTTTCGAATATAAATAATTCATACTTAGATAATAATACAGAGATGTAACGTAGCGTGTTAACCTTTTCACCGCCAATGTCGCATAATTGCACCACGACAAATAGTGCAGTCCCAGATCAGACGCCGCCTTGAAAGGCGGCGTCTGACCAGGCACTTCACTTTTGTTCCCAATTTCTGGTTCTAAATCTGTAGTTTATTCCTTTGAAGTATGTATTTATTTATCTCATTTCCTTGTTTTACCGAATAATGTAACACAATTGGCCTGCAAACGACAATTAGAATTTTGGCATCATAAGGGTTAAGCATCCATCCTGTAAAACGCGCCGTGACTGGCATTTTACATACGGTTTGGATCTGAATGCGACCTTATGTAACTCTGATCTAAATGAGACCTGATATAACTTTGATCTAAATGAGACCAGATACAACTCTGATCTAAATAAGACCTGATGCAACTCTGATCTAAATGAGACCTGATGTAACTCTGATCTAAATGAGACCTGATGTATATCTGCGTGCCATCAGAATCCAAATATAAAATATTACCTGCCGCTCGTTTTAATTCTGAATAATTAATTCATCCAACAATGAAACACACCTGTTTAAAGTACAATGCATTTCATTTGTCTGACAATGAACTATTTCACTGTGTATGTCGCATCTATGATTATCTATACATAAAGTTTAGTTTTAACCCTTTCGCTGCCAAATTATGTCGTCTGCTAACTTTGTCGTCTGCTACAAATTTTCATTTTTTCTATTTTCTACAGTTTTTGTTTCAAAAACATAGTAACAGTAACAAATAGTTTGGATCCTGATGAGACGCCGAGTTACTCGGCGTCGCATCTGGATCCAAACTGTTTGCATAGGTAATCACAGATCCGGCATTGGCAGCGAAAGGGTTAATTTCTATTTAGAATTTAGATGGCATACCATAAATTAATCAGGATTCAAACTATTTAGGGTTTGTTGTAACAAGAAAAAACAAATAAAACGAACATTATAGCAGACAACACATTTGCAAAAGACATTATTTCACAGTTAACCCATTCCCTCCTAGATTATTTTAGACCATAACTCTTTGAATTAATCTACCGAAAAGGAGCATTAATTGTAGAAAAGGAGAATTTTAGAATTGTGTAATTTTGAAACCATTGTGATAAATAGAGTATTTGCTCCTATGGAGCAAATGCTCTATCTGTCACAATGGTTTCAAAATGTACAGTACAGAGGCGCCAAAAGACGTCCCTGGGAGGGAATGTGTTAAAGAGTGAAACGTTGAATGTGAGTGTATGTGGCAGTGTATATAAGACATTAGCAAAAAGTGTAGATCCAGACCAAAGGACTCTCTGGAGAGCTCTTAGATCATGGTCTGTATTGTCATAAACATAATTTTATTCAGAGATAACTTTTTATACAACTTTTCGTTAAATTTATAGTCAGAAAAGAATAAGGTTTTAATATTCAGCAGATTAAGGGAGCGGGTATCTGTAATTCAATGTGAAGCTGCTGTCAGCCAAATTAATCTCAAGTTGCATATAAATTGCACAGTGGAGTGATCATACGCCGTTACTGTTTTCGCTTGGCTGTAATAATTGTGGTAGCGAGCCAGATAAATACAAAGAGCCCATAATTAAAGCTTTCCTCCATAAATACGCCTTTCTACGCCTTTGCAAAAACCGTAGACCCCAATAGAAGCCGCCTCATCGGAGTCTGCTGTGTTTGCTTATGATATGATATACATGTAGATAAGATTTTACAGTTTCTATCATGGCCCAAAGTTACTGTGTCTATGTGCTATATACAAACTTATCTAATTAATATTCATGATGTCAGTATTTCTTACATGAATATTCATGGAGGAAAGGGTTAAATGGTGCACAGAATGTTCAGTTTCCATTTTGGTCTGATAATAAGCTTACCCGAATTGAATAGAATATTTACAAATATGTTCCGAATAGAAAATCTGTCGTCTGCTAACTTTGTCGTCTGCTAACTTTGTCGTCTGCTACAAAATTTCAATTTTTTTTATTTTCTTCATTTTTGTTTTAAAAACATAGTAACAGTAACAAACAGTTTGGATCCTGATGAGACGCAGAGTTACTCGGCGTCTCATCTGGATCCAAACTGTTTACATAGGTAATCACAGATCCGGCATTGGTAGCGAAAGGGTTAAATGATTTTACATCGGTTATTCAGGGGGTGGGGGTATCAGAACCATTATTATCAACGAGTTGTAAAATAACAGCAGTGTAAGTTGTACTATGGTAATCACTCTGATTGGTTTAACAGAGAGTGTAATCATGCACGAAATATATACTTTAGAATTATTGTTTTCAATATGTCTGAACGTGTTGTTAGTAGTGTACAATTCTGTAAATGTAAGAAATTGTATAAAGACATTATCTGTAAAATGAAACAGACTGTAGTATATGAAAATGATGTCAGAAATAGAAACCTTGACAATTGGCACTGACTGTCCCCAGGCGGTACTTCCATCTCACCCCTATTGTTTGTTTGTTTTGTCTGTGTGCGTCTTTTTTGTTTTGATAGACATGTACATTTGTTGTGCGTTCCTGTCATGGTGCTGTTTATATTGTATTATTTACTTGGCCAAATGTCTAGTATAATTACACTGCTCTTGCCATTACAATTTGATTGGAAGTTTGATTGATTGATTGATATTATAGGTCCATATGTATGTAATTTATTCAATGGAGTTTTGACCTAAGTGTTTCATCCAGAAAATGGTCAGAATGTGTAATTATACCTGTTCATAACAGGAGTACCGCATACGGCGCATAATATGCCCACTTTCAAGCTTTCTCTGATTCAATGTGCCTTATAAGTGTTGACATATTCTAATCTATGCTTCAGATCTTGATTTCCATAAATAGTGATATTATTTTTAAAAAGCAATGAAGTGAATATCTTATTAAATAAAACAGTTACGGGTAATCCTCATATTGGCAGATGTTCGTAAAGTGCAAGGGCCATAACTCTGTAAAGGTAACCTGAATGAACCTCAAAATCAAGTCAGCTTCAGATCTTGTTGCATAAAACATTAGTGTGAAGTTTCATTATTATAATTTCAGTAGTTGTCTCAGAAAACAACAGACAAGCCAAAAGTTGACAGACGAACACAGCAACGAATGCACAAAATTCAAGGGTCATAACTGTAAAATAAAATAACATATAAAACCCCCGCAATATATGTGAAAATCCATTCTCCATATTAAGATTATATCATATAAAAGATTTGAAGTAGATATCATAGTAAGTGAAAATGTTACGGTCATCCTCATATTTACATATATATGCATTAATGTTTTTAAAGTGCAAGGGCCATAACTCCAAATGACAAATGGAATGAACCTCAAAATCGACTTAGCTTCAGATCTTGATGCATTAAATATTTGTGTTTAGTTTCATTAATATTCACCAAATAGTTTTCCGAGAAAGCAGCGGACAAACAAAATATTTTTTAAGTTCAAAGGCCATAACTTCAAAATGACAAATCGAATGAACCCCAGAATCGACTCAGCTTCAGATTTTGATGCATTAAAGATTTGTTTGAACTTTCCTTATTATCCGTCATATAGTTTTCCGAAAAAAGCGGACAAACAAAATATTGACGGACAAACGAACGAACGGATTGGCGGACGGACGAACGGACGGACAGGGCCACGCCAATATACGGCCACCTTATTAGGTGGGCGAATAAAAAATCCGTAAAGAATATGTGAATAATTATAGAGGCATAACGGTATTTAGTTGTCTGTCAAATTTATTTACAACAGTTCTTAAAGAGACTTGAGTCAATTTGTCAACTTCCGATACTTAACATGTTTCCATAGTACCGACTCCGGTTTATTATTGTTCGATGACATAGTTCTGATTATTACATTTGTAACTATATATAGTAAGAGTTTTACACTCAAAATGGTCCCATATCGGTCGAAAATTTGAGACATATTGTCCGAGCGGGCATAACCGGACCTAGCGACGGGCCAATAACCGATATATGCCCGCTGCCAAGATAATTGTTCTAAGTTTATACAGTGGTAAATACGCTATTCCTACCCAATTAACGCGTTTCTTACGCGTTACCTACCCGTTTCTTAGCCGTTTCTTAGCCGTTTCGTTAAACGGGTTTCTAACCGTTTGTTTACGCGTTTCTTAACGCGTTTCCTAAACGTTTAAGAGCCCGGGTGAAAGGGGAGTAATCATGGACGAAAGGGGGGTAATCCTTGATATGGCCTTTCTTTGAAATGGGAGACATTCTCATTTACCTGTTGGCACTCCTGATATGTAAAATTAAGATCAACAGTATTTAAACTTTTAATTCTCGTTTCATTTCCATAAGATCTAGCTAGATCTAGATCTATATTAAAATATAGATCTACAGTCTAATTGCGTTCATCTATGTGCTGTAAAATGTCTTTTCTTGCTACTGTACGTACAGTACCGTAGCAGATATAGTAGAAGTATTTTAGAATAGATCTAGATCATATCAATCTAAACTATCTTTAAAACTAGAATTTATATTAATCTAAATTTTAAATTGGTTTAAAACGTTTGGATTTAACTATGTGCTGAGCCATATATCTACAATTAATCAAAACATAGTTTTCTTGTATTTTTAGAGAAGCTAACAAATCATACTTTAAGATCATTGGGCACATTATTTGGTATTTCTGTTACGTAATAATTCGTAACTTTGTTGATAAGAAAGCAGTGGTGTGGTCACTGTCAAGACTATTGTCCCCTGCTGAGAAATTAGCTAGGGGATTTACTGACCATCTGGCAGCTTTGATCGTATATTTAGGCTGGGTAAATAATAAAGTCTTCAACTAAGACAATTTATTTCCATGCATTCATAACAACTATATAGTTAGTATTTTTTAAATCTTTGAATGCGGGGAACAAAAATGCTGACATTTGAAAGCAGTGTAAACACAGACAATATAGCTCCAAAATCAGGGTGTTGATCAGGGTCTTCACTAGTATTTTCATATGCCTAATTAAAAATCATCTAGCAAATTTAAGCCTGGTAATAATGAATGAAATATACAGTTAAACAATAATGGGCCATTCCACTTTTAAATTTCGGCATACAAAGGTTTAATCTTCACAAAGTAACAAAGTAATAAGAACGTTTTCATAGTTATATGTGAGCATAAAATATGCTTATTTGTTTAAAACGCTTTAGATCTACATGTACCTTATAATTATGAAAACACCTTTGAAAACAGAATAGGTTCTGATCAGATTGCTCATGTGAAAGCCGTTTGATATTGGGTATGCACTATTTGCTTATCCCATTTCATACACATGGATATAACACTCTAACGTCTTTGCAAACAGAGTAAACCTAGACATGAAGGCTCCTGTAGGGACCGTCGGATCAGGGCCCACTGTGCTTATGAAATTATAAATTAATAGACCTGACTATATTTTCTACAAATATCAAAGAGGCCTGTGCACTTATACCGTTGTTAAATTCAGCAAAATCTAATAAATACTCATGATGTCATTTTTTCTGACAGAAATATTCAAATGGGAAAGGGATACGAAATAGAATAGATCTGAATTCTTTAGTAGGTTTCTTCATTCTAGATAAAAAATTTGGTGGTTTACTTTGTGACAGTTTTTTATCTGAAATGTAGAAACCTGCTAAAAAAGAACTAACTCTTCAATCCATTTGTTTGATATACATTAGATATCTGATATTATAGCTTTGTACAAACAAAATTTAAGAACATATCGTTCCCTAAATGAGCAAATCGTCGACACAAGCCGGGATTGAACCGCTAAACGTTCATTGAGTGACGAATCGATTCTTATTTTGGCTAACCCGTTTCATTCGGACTTTTTTTTAAAACGGCTGTCATCGATAAGATCCGAAATCTCCGCATGAAACGGAAAAAATGCACCTACCGCAATTTCTCTGGTAAAATCGTTTCTTTAATCGCGTAACCGTTCGTTAACCGTTCACTACCCGTTTCTTACGCGTAGAAAAGCGGGTAATTGGGTAGGAATAGCGTATTTACCACTGTAGCAACAGAACCCCGATACGTGGTGAAGGTCTTATTCTGCTTCAATGCTGCAAATGTTGTCAAGGTGCTTGTACACATACCGATTAGTCCCAATTTCCAAACTCTCGCTTTTACAAAGACAATCCTCGCCCGAATCTATTCAGATTTCTGCACATGCACAGTACACGTACCGGTAAAGTGCAGCATAGCCACTAGTTCAAACGCCCATTATTCGAAACTATATTTTGACGCTACCCAAATGACGTCAGAATAGCGCGATTCCCTAAATTTAGTTTTTATAACCGTTCTCATGCTGAGAAATAGTTTTTGCTCTATCTCTGATCTGCTGAAATTTTCGCCAATGTTATACAAATGTAATAAACAGTGATATTGGCCCTTACCTTGATATAGACCATCGGGCTAAAGCCCTCGGGCCAATACCAAGGTGACGGGCCAATATCACTCTGCGGTCCTAGTTGCCAGTGTAATAACCTCTATGTATTACATTTGTTACTAGAAATAGTAACATTTTTACATTCAAAATGTTCCAATATCAGTTGAAAAATTGAGTCGTATTGTCCGAGCGGGCATATACGGACCTAGCGACGGGCCAATATCAAGGTGACGGGCCAATATCACTATGCGGCCCTAGTTGCCAGTGGAAAATCTCTATTTATGTTATTATTTGCTGATAATATGGCCATTTTTGGTAAATCTTCTACCGAACTGCACAGTCATTTAGATCGTCTACATACATACAGTGACACTTTGGGGTTAAAGGGAAACACTGATAAATTGAAAGTTATGGTGGTACTGTTTTTAATTAAAAGGTAATTTTCGTTAAACCAAGAACATTTGATTGGTAAAGCACACAAAGCGTTGAATACTTTATTGTATAATTGTAAGAACTGCGACTTAAAACTTAAGACACTGTGTCATTTTTAGGTGAAACCCGTTGATTATCTGAAGATTTGCAGTAGTATATGGCTGGTTTATATTTCGCAAATTTAAACTTACATGCGACACATTCCGTAGGCAAATACATTGTTTTATTCGAATATGCAAATATTTTCCCGGTCAAATAAGGGAAAACCTTAACACGGCATCAGAAACACGAGCAGCATGGATATAAAAGTGAAACGTTTACATTATTTACGTTATTTCTATATAATTTATACTATTTTTAATGTTCTCATTAATATTCCTTTCATTACAATAGTTTCAAAGTTGGCATTTACTGAGTCGTCAAAAGGCGTCAAAAACTTACATGGAAAAACAGAACGTTTGTCAAAGCCTATTCCCCTTAGCCTTCGATTTTTCTCCATTTTGGCCGTAATAATGTTTTCACATTTCATGTTTTCACGCCCCTGTAAGTACATGTGAGCTAGGTTGCGAAAAGCGGCATCAGGTCTAAAAATCATTTCTGCTTACAAACCGTAGTCACTTGCGATTTAGCATGATACAGGTGATACATGTGGTGACTTTTTGCCAAGCACCCTCTAACACAACCAACAAAAAGAAACAAACAAACAACAACAGTAATGGACAACTATGTATAAGTGTGTGTGGCACACACAGTATTGATCCAGATCAGTTAGCGAGTCCGGATTACTTTGGACGATTCAAGTGTAGTTAGCACCGTGGTGGCCATATAATGCTTCCTCTTTTCACTGCACTCGTTAACAATAGTTAGTATTAATAATTCATAATACCGAGATGTAATAATGTAAGTCGTTAGTAATCATGATCTAGTTGATATTTGCAAACACAGTTGAACATCGATATTTCGAACTACAAGGGACCATACAAATAAGTTCGAAATTTTAAAGGTTCGAGTCATCCGGTTTCAAATCTGACCAATATCTCAAAATCACAGTTTAATGCAGGTCGAAAGTAAATATCATTTGGATCTACTATGGATTATGATCATGTTGTTTTTATGGTGCTTTTTATTCCATTTATAGTCATGTAATAAAATGGCATTGTGAATACTAATTAGTTTGGCCTTTATAATGACATATGAACGCAGGAATGTTAAAAATGGTAAAAAATGGTAGAATCATATCAATATTATTTCATAAGCAAACAGGACAGGCCATGATCTAGGATTTGTTTCGGATGTTTAGACCTGAGCATTATCAGATTCTTGTACACCATAAGTACAGATTCATACATCTGGCAGTAAGGAGGAAATATAGACGGATAAATCAATTTGGGGGGGGGGGGGGGAGGTGTTAACATCAAAGAGAGGACCTGTTTGAGACGCTCTGAGAACGGACGGGGACATTGGCTCTAATGTATTCCGGAGGGCCAAAGCGGTACAGAAGACTGGTGGAATTGGTGATTTAATGTATTCCAATTTATCAGTGTAATCACTTGAGAAGACACTGCGGCTATAGAAGACCAAAACAAAATAAACGATAATGACGACGACGACGACGACGACGACGACGATGATGATGATGATGATGATGATGATGATGATATGGAAATATATAGATCTGATTTAACAGTTTCTTCCATGGAAAAAGACGCACGCGTTCATATACTAATATAAAACTATCAAATAATAAATATTCACCATGTCATTGTTTTTTGCATGCCAAATATCAGAAAAAAGTACTTATTTACGGAAAAATAACAAAAACATTTTAATGTTTTTCAAAACGAAACTCTGTCAAGGAGTCAAATAACTTATATGGCACAGTGAAACATCTCTGTAACGGCCACTAATGTGTGTTAATTAGTTGTTATTTGGGGTAGGTGTCTGCTTAAAGCAATGTGAAAGTAAAACAGAACGCCCCTATAGGAACGTTCTGTTTTACTTTCATGTTAAGTAGTACTTTAAGCAGTCATCTGCCTTTAACACAAAATACCTGATGTAATTTAGAGGCCGTTATAGAGAGATTTTACTGTATACACGTATATGGACAGTAAAAAGACATCCACTGATAATTTAGAGAATGGTGTAGCAGATAAAATCACATATGGAGGAAAGAATTGGGTTATCAAATACAATATTTACTCATGACTATCTATGGCAAAACTATTATCTAAATTTTAAAACAAAATATACAAACATTCTTCATATATAATATATGCAATCCTGATATGGACATATATATTTGATTTTGCTAATAAAGTTTGATAATCGTCTAATAATTTAGTAATAGTATCACCAAAATACACAAATGTTAGAAAAGGAACGAAATAACATGAATTCATCAATGCTATAGACGACGAATATCATTTCCTGTCATTATGTCCAAAATAGGGAGAACTCAGACAAAATTATTTTAAAACCACATTTCTGCAATTGGCCATCAGTCAATAAAGTTTTTTATCATATATCAACCGACTCCACATCTGCAATAAACAGCTTGTCTAAATTCTTATATTTTGTATTTAAATGAAACTCGATGGATATAACTTTATTACTATTGATTTACATAGAAAATGTAGAGGGGGCGTTTCCGCTCTCCTTTCTTGTATAACGTGTACCACATTTCGATTTCCATTTTTCTGCATTGGCTATATCTGTGCAACGTAATGCAAAATAGAATATATGTATGTTGTTTTATGTTATGTCTTAATTATCTAATTGTTTAAATGTTTAACATTTTAACTGATATAAGCGCCTCAAATAGAGTAGACCCAGGTCAGAAGGTTCTTGTAGAAACAGGCTGACCAGGATTTGTCCTGTTGGCTTAATTTAACCTTTAGCCTGCTATGGATGGATGGGTGAATACATCTGCAAACAGTAACTCGACGTCTCATCAGGATCCAAACTGTTTGACACCCTGATTGCATGTTGGTAGACAAATTGATTATAGCTTGAAATGTGAACATGTAGTAGGTGAACAATTCTGTAAAAATTATTTGCTTAGCAGGCTAAAGGTTAAATACTACTCTACAGTTTTAACCAGGACAAAACATTCAAGTGCACATATGCCTTTATAAACAATGCACCTAATTAATATTCATGATGTAATCATTTCCTACATGATATTCATGGAGTAATGTATTAATCACGAAAATATTATTACAAAAGGCTCTCGTGTGAATTACTGCATTATTGTCTCCCAACATTCAGCTGCTGCCCGTCTTAACCCATTCCCTTATGTAAGCGCAATTTGACGCATCTGCAAATAGAAGACCCAGATCAGACGGCTCCTATAGGAGCCGTCTGATCAGGGTCTGCTCTGTTTGCTTATGGTGTAATATAGACCTGATTCTACAGCTTCCTTCTGAGCCAAAATGTCATGTGTTCATAAGCCATTATAAAACTTAATCTTATTAATATTTATGACGTCATTTTTCCTATATGAATATTCATCAGGGAAAGGGTTAATACATTCCTTCATATAAACGTGTTTTCTCGTATTAACAAAAATATGAGGTTCCTATAATGCTAGTTTAATTTGAAAGACGTGTTCCTTTACTTTCTGAAATGGCTACGGTGATCCACCTTCCATATTTCATTATCCATGAATATTTTGTCCATGAATATTCAGTAGGTATTGATATTTGGAATTGAATATATAACCGGGAAAGTGCCTGCGTTAGACTTATTACTTTGAGTGGCCGTCAAAAAGCGTTTGCATATCTATTATACATGCAGAGCCGCTTTAAGGAAACATGCAAACAGTATAGATCCAGAAAAGCTTCAATATTAAAACGTGACACATGACCAAGGCCCATAATGTATTTCTTATATGATATTGAAGGATTTGAAATAGCGTTGACTCTGGTCAAATGGTTTGACTATATTTGAATAGTTTGTGTACGCCTCTCTGATAGCAGTCCTTCTCATGACAACGTCCCATAGGCCCCTAGCAAAAATATGTGGATCTGGTGCAATGTTGACTGTTTTGGATATGATCAAGCTTCGATAAGTATTGGCCAGTGGATCCTAATGAGAGGTCATGTTCATAAGGTTTACTTATGTCGGTAACTGTCGGCTATCAGTCGTTAATTGCACATATCGTTTTACTTATGTCGGTAACTGTCGGCTATCAGTCGTTAATTGCACATATCGTTTTAACCCTTTGAAATCGAGAACCGATTGTACTTGCAGCATTTGTTACTAAACGAGATCTACAGTCAGGGTCTACACTGTTTGCTGAACCCATCGATGTCAATGAATTGTAACAGCAAATAGTTTGATTGCTGAATAACGCCCCACCCACCCCTGCCGAAAAAACAAAACAACAACAACAAAACAACAACAACAACATAACAAACAAAAAAATACAACAGAAAATTGATGGGCTCCAAAATAAGACCTGAACGGAGATTCCTTAAATAATTTAGGAATAAATGTGTTTAACCTTTTACTTGTTGTTCACGTCAATATACCTACCTGTTAATAGTGAAGACCCAGATGAGACAGCTCCTGCAGGAACTGTCTCATCAGGGTCTGCACTGTTTACAAATTGATTGTACGACCAGTGCACTCCACAGCAGCGATTGCACAGAGAAATAATTGTAGACATTGAATATAATTATATGCAATTATACCACATGGCATCTGTAGAGAAGAAGAAATGCATTTTTAAAATTCAGCAAGAGAAGGGTTAAATTGTCGGTGGGGTGGCTTTTATTCCTAATAATGCGGGACCGCTTGTCCAATCTATCGGACGTCTACCAATTGTTGATGGTACACAAATTGTTTTAACACTTTGACTATGGGAGCCAAGTGTACTGGCAGCAATTGCAAAACAGTTTCTAAAGGAACTCTCAGATCAGTCTGCACAGTTTGTCATTCAAACATTGTTTTGCAGAGTTAATCCCTTTGTATTGATTGGACGCTGTAGTTCAATAACCACGAATCATTTCATTTTTGAATATTTAGAATTCAAAGTGTTAACCCTTTATTCCATGAATATTCATGTAAGAAATAATGACATTATGAATATTAATTAGAATAATTGTTATAATAGCACATTGACACATATATGGCCTTGGCAGAAACTGTATAATTATATCTTTATTATACAAGAAGCAAACAGAGCAGACTGAACAGACGGGCCCTAGAGGAGCCGTCTGGTCTGGGTCTACTCTGTTTGCAAAGTCGTAGAAAGGCATATGTATGCAGTAAATTGTTAACTACGATTTCGGCAGTGTTTTTGTTTTTGTTTGTTTCATAATTGTTTTCAGAAATTGTCTCGCTATTCCATGCAAAACTTATAAATAATATGAGTCACCAGTTTTGTTGAGGGTATACAGTAAAACCTCTCTATAACGGTCACTTAATTATGTTATTTAGTAGGTATTTAGGGCAGGTGGCTGCTTAAAGCAAGGTGAAAATAAAACAGAACGCTCCTATAGGAGCGTTCTGTTTTATTTTCACCTTGCTTTAAGCAGCCACCTGCCTTCCACCTGCTTAAAGCAAGGTGAAAATAAAACAAAACGCTCCTATAGGAGCGTTTTGTTTTACTTTCACCTTGCTTTAAGCAGCCACCTGCCTTTAACACAAAATACTTGATGTAATTTAGTGGTCGTTATAGAGAGGTTTTACTGTAACCGTTAACATGATGCATGCGGGTGAGTTATAACTTATGCAGTCTACAACCGAATGAGACACATAGTGCTGCGAAATGCATGATGAAAATCGAGCTGAAAGCTCCCAGTGAAGCTTTCTGCAAGTCTTTCACCCTGCATTATAACCCTACGTATGCTGAAAAAAGTCTGCTAAATATGATATGTTGTATATTTTATTTTCTAAACCTCTCTCTTAATGTCAACACCTACTGAATACATATTTTACCAAGTAGGAGTGACCTGTTGTTTTTATTAATTTATTTGGTGTTTGGGTTTTTTTCAAACAATTTAATTCTATACAAAACGGTTTGCTTAAATTGGCGAGCGAATTTATCGTGAAGCTTGTGCAGCTGGTTAGACTCGAAGTCCGATTAGCTATACATAGTAGTGATTTGCAAGTAGGAGTGACCTGTCGTTTTTATTAATTTATTTGGTGTTGGGTTTTTTTGCAAACTATTTCATTCTATACAAAACGGTTTGCTAAATTGGCGAGCGAATTTCTCGTGAAGCTTGTGCAGCTGGTTAGACTCGAATTCCGATTAGCTATACATAGTAGTGATTAAATTAAATACAGTATAAGTTGAAATAGTCGGTAAAATGCTGAGCTCATTTTATACAATAGCGGTATTATTCCAATCTACGGGTCATCCGCAGATAAAGACGACATGTTAGATCAAACGGCTAAAATTTATAGACAAAACATTTATAATGAAATAAGGTCGAGCATTGTAGAAGTACTAGACAATAAAGAAACAGCTCTATCAAATCCCGTTAGAAAACCGGGCAGATCCTGGTCAGACGGCTCCGATCTGGGTCTACTCTGTTTGCAAATACGCAAAAATGCGTTTGTATAAATGAAAGGGTTAAAAATATATGTAACGAGTGCTAAACAGCTCTTTAACTCTTTCTAATGCTTTGGTCACAACCCCTTCCGATTAGGCTTAGGATGTACTCCCGGCATGATTTTTAGCAATTTTGGCCTGGTCCTCGGCCTGACACCAGACATGGCCGGCCGGTGACCGGGGCTCTTAGGCAGCATCGGGGAGGTGCCCGAAGAGTTTTAACACGAGGTTAAAATTTCTCCGGTGTCCCGTAGATTTTCATAATCGGCCACATATACTTCACACATCGTTTAAGTATCGTCCGATATCCGGCCGTGAATCGAGCGGTAATCGGCCGGGATATGTAGCCTCAGAGGAGAATGTTTGGGGCCGATGTCTGTTTACACATTGGAAAGTAACCCACCGATGTCCGATCGGCTTGAACCGGTGTGGACCAGATATGTTACAGACATCGGCCGGTCACGGGCCGGCTAGAACCGGCTAGAACCGGACATCGGCCGGACATCGGACGGACTATATAAACCCCCGTCAGTCGCCGTGTACAACATTATAGCGCGTTTCTACACAAGAGACAACACACACAACAACTTGAGAAGCTAAGACGATGTCTCCCAAAGGAAAAGAAGGAGGACATGGCAAGGGCAAGCAGAAGAAGGCACCCGCAGCTCCTCGGAGAACCTCCCCCAGGAAGAAGAAGGCTGCCCCCGACATTCGGCTGCCTGGTACAAGCATCGTTCTTTGTCCGTAGGATACTCGGGCGATATTCGTACGATGTCCGGTGAATAGGCCGATTATCGCCCGGACATCATAGGATAATCGGCCGATTAGTATTAGATGTTCGGTCGGTATTCACTGCCTCCCCCCCCCCCCCAAAAAAAAAAATCTCTTTGGAAACAGACGCCGTACGATTACCAGACGGTCTTCGGACGGCCTCCGGACGGTGCCATTTATGTAAATGATGTGTGACAATTTTTTTGACCGGTGTTGCCCGATGTCGGAAAAATGGCCAAAACCAGCGATGTACTTCCGATTACCCCCCCCCCCCCCCCCTATCCCCGGATACATGTACCGGCCGATCTTTTTGACTGTCACAATTTTCCTGGGCATTAGATATGGTGCTCCCAGATTCTTTCTATAAATACAGGACTGGTCTGAACAACTAAGACAACAGATTTGTATTTACATTTATAATACAATTATAATACAGAGCTATTAAATATACTAGTTAAAATACCCCGTAGGACACATGCTCGACTCTACGCTCACTATTCAGGTCACCCTGCTTTATATGACAGGAAACTATCTGGACACCACCACAATGATAGTATGCAGAGATATTCTGAATTCACACAGACTTGTCAGATACGTAACACAGACGAAGTAAATGTATGTCTCACAGGCTAAATAATTATATGTCACACAGACTAAATATTTACATTTCACACAGACTAAATAATTATATGTCACACAGACAAATGTAAGTCACACAGACTAATCAAATATATGTCACAGACTAACTGATGTATGTCACACAGACTAATTATCTCTGACTACACCACTTATTGTTCTTTGGTCACATACACTATATGAGTCACCAGACACAGAGTCTAAATGGTTACCACTCAGTTCATAATGAGACACACAGTCTATTTCCTGCACAAAGTCTATATTGTCTATCTGGTTCTCGCCAATGCAGCCGACCTGTATAGAACCAACATTCTACTTCTATCAACCTCCATGTATTGATGTATATATATATATTGTATCATATAAACACTAAATCGATTATCTCTTGACAAATACTGCCATGTGGTTGCATACATAACTGGATACACATACCAAGCTGCTTCCACTATATCTATAAATGTTCTACGATATATATAAATGTACCAAGAAGTATGTGGAATATAGTAATGGTACAGAGTTATACACGAGTCACAATACTCTAATGGCTCCTGCCTCCTACAAAGTAATGTATCTCCTTATAAGCCATGGGTCCCCGTAAACGTTAACGGCCATACATAATCGACACCAATCTGGATTGGGTTAAAGGACCAGACTCTGCAAACAGGTGTAGGTACAGGACGCCAGTGCCAAACAAAACTTAGACTTGTAACCACAGTGTCTGTTGCATCCTGCCGAACTTCATATTCAACCAGCCAAGATTTCCAACCAGCCAAGCCAACCTTTCTCCTTGACTATCAGTAGAAGAATGAAAAAGAGTACACGCTCGGACCCTCCCTAATCTCTTGTCTAAAAATGGCTCTACCCAGGTAACTGACCAAGCAAGTCTACCCATTACACTGCAGAGATACACTTTTACAGTATACCAACAAAGGATTAAAATCAGAGTACTAAAAGTGATGTTGGATTTGTGACAGTGACCATAGCATAACGCTTTCCATTTTTCTAGATTATTCCTATCAAGATTTCTATACCTACTGAATATTTATGGATACACTATTTTTAAGAGAAATAAGGAAGGTGGAATATTGTAGCCATATTAGACACTAAAGAAACCGATCTATCTATTTCCGTTACTAAACAGAGCAGACCCTAATCAGACGGCTCCTTTAGGAGCCATCTGATCTGGGTCTATTCCGTTTGTAAAAGCGTGCCTGATCAGATGCCGCCTTGTCGTGGGGGCATGTTTGCGATATTTGCGGCGAAAGGGTTAAAAATAAAAGTTTCACATTAAATAAAGCAAACTATCGACATTCGCCTTACTGTGAATATAAATAAAATTGACTTTCATACCTTATAATAAGGATAGTATGTACATCAAACATAAAATAACCCAAATTAGAAATAGATAAGTCACTCACCAGAATCCAATCCATCTTTGCTGGATGCCGCTCTCCGCTCAAATGATACGATTTCGTCTACTGTTTCAGCATAAATTAAATACGAAGCTTTTGCACTTAACCCACTATAATATCGTAATTTACAACACACGATGTTCAGGATTAATATAAAATTATTTCTAATGATCTTTTATTTCTAATAGCAGCAAATGAAGTTCGGACGTTCGATGTCATGTCCCATGTCTCAGGATAGTCATACAATCTGGATCTGTATTGCTTTTCAAGATATGATCTATTAAAACAGGGCTACAAAAAGGTATCATTCTCGGTAAGGTCGATATATCCATATACTTTTCGCAGAAATTACCCTGCATCAACAACTGTCCTTGACCCATACACGTGCTAGCCCTTTACTCCATAAACACTTCATTATGTGCCTTTGCAAACAACATAGATCCAGATCAGACGGCTGTTGCAGGATCCGTCTGACCTGGATCTATATTGTTTGCATAAAGATACTACAATTTGGACTATGGCCCACATTGTATATTTGCATGTGCTGTTATAACATTGAATGTAATTAACATGCATGATGACGTTATTTCTTACATGAATATTCATAGAATAAAGGGTTAACGCAACTAAATAAACACAGATTAGCCGACCCCTGTGACAGTCGTTTGATCAGGCTATGTTCTGTTGGTGTATAGAATAACGCAGATCTAAGTTTATAGGTGGAACATTGTAGCTATTTTCGAAAGTAAAGAAATCGAATCCAATGCCAAATTCCATTAGCATACATATCAGACACTGAGCATTTGTCGTTTAAGAGGAGTTTCACAGTACATTAAAGTTATAGATTCTTCCACTAACATGCTTAACTAATTCCCTCATATTGACGACTTTTAACGACTCTGTAAAAGCCACAATGGTTTGAAATAAGTGTGAGGTTAGGACGTCCGTATACCGGTTTTAACCCCCAGTGGTGATTTTGCTACTGACCGTGCCAAGGCGGTTCTCTCTTTGTCACCCGTACTTTTGTTTGTCTTGTGTCTTAGTGCTTGTGTTTTGTTCATTTTTGTCTCTGGTGCTCGTGTATTTGTTGGTGTTTTATGTGTTCTTCTCGTGAGTTTGCGTGTGTTTGGTTGTGTGTGTGTGTGGCATGCTGTCTATTGATGTGTTGGTGGCGATTGCGTCTTGTATGTGACTTTCTACTGTATGTGTGTGTATGAGCATAAATTGCTATGCTTTCTGTAGGTGTTTTGGTGATAGTGACGTTTTGTGTGTGGCTTGTCCTGCTTGACTTTACTACTTTTTCATTCAAAGTACAAAACTCTAAAATTGTGCTTTTCTCTAGTTAATGCATCTTTTCGTTAGATTTATTCAAAGAGGTTGTACCTAAAATAGCCTATGAGGTAAAGGGTTAAGGAAAATATTAAAGTAATCGTCCGCTTTTACAAACTTTCATATTTTGTGTAGTGATGATTTGATGTTATGCTAACGTAAAAAAATGAAGAAACTTGGCAAAATCATTACATTTATACCACGCATACACTAAGTCTAGGTACACCATGTAGTCATAAACAATAAATTAATGTACCCCACAAATGTCCATCAAATTGAACCGAAATGTAGATAATATATACAAGAGAGCATGATAACAGAATCAGAGCGATATACAATAACCCCCCCCCCCCCTATAATGCGACCAGCAGAAGGGGGTATAATTCACAGTGGCAAAGGCAGGTGGTAGCTTAGTGCAGGACGAAAGTAATAAAGAGAGCTAATAAAGAGAGCAATGTTTATTCATAAGTAGTCACGTTAGAGGGGTTTTACTGTGTAAAAGTTGTGTGTTCAACTACTTACATCGTCAATTGTCTCGGACAGGTCCTATGTTGTGACACCATTTTAGAATTCGAATTCGAATCGTCTTGGAGGAGACTTTTCTAAAAAGGGGACACGTAGAGTTTTGTGGTGAAATAAGATAAGACTTTTGAAAATGTATTAACCCTTTCGGCACCAAATTTCTAATTGTCGTCTGCAATCCGATTTTGTTGAATCGTTCGGTGAAATAAGGAAATTAGATAAATAAATGCAAACTCCAAAGGAATAAAGCACATGTATAGAAATAGAGTTTGAGAAAAATAGTGAAGTCCCTGATCAGACGCCGCCTTGAAAAGGCGGCGTCTGATCTGAGACTGCACTGTTGGTCGTGGTACATGTTTGCGACTTCGGCGGTAAAGGGGTTTTAATGTACGCATCTAATTATTCCACTGACAATATAAGGTAATACTAATGTTTATATGATTAAATAGTGTAAACAAACATACAAATGGTTAGAACAAATTAAACGTCAAAAATAGTTCCTTCCGCGGGTGTTACGATAAATGCTTCTATTCATTTAATGCATATACATGAGTTAAAATAAGTCTTTTCAAGGCGGCATCTGACCTGGGACTTCACTGTTTTCTGTATTATTTTAGTCCAAGCATACAGGTTTTTAAAAACAAATGTTTTACTAATATACCTTTATTATTTACTTCAGAATTATATTTAATATGAAATTATTATTGCAGACGACACTTTTAAATCTGGCGCCAAAAGAATTAATCAGACTCTTAATAAAAGATATCTATCGATACTATTTGTAGTTAAGTCGTACTGTTGACAAAGTCTCGATAATAGTTGTTGCTATTGTTTTGCAATTGTTGTTATTGCTATTGTTGTCGTTGTTGTTGAAACCATCGTAGTGCTGGTTGACTAGCACTTGTTTAACTCTTTATACCATGAGTATCCTTGTAAAATAATGACGTCATGAATAGTAAATAATGACGTCATGAATAGTAAATACGTGAATTAAATGGCATGACGAAAAATTGTATATCTATTCTGTCATATGCAAACAGAGTAACTCCTGATTAGACCGCTCATACGGGAGTCATCTGATCTGGTTCTGCACTGTTTGCAAAGGCATAGTATGTGTATTTATGGAGTAAGCGGTTACAACAAACCAAATTGTGTATCCTGGGGAATGTTGATAACATATTTGATCAATTGCAATTTGATATTGATGACAAGTAATTTGTTTTTAATATTACAAAACAAACCAATGCATATTTATTAGTTGAAGTGTTATAATGACATATGCACACATGAAGTTCTGGTATTGGTAGAAACTGTAGACTCAGATCTACTATAATTTCTAAACGTAAACAGAGTAGACCCTGAAGTTCCTGATCAGACTTCATAGAATTCATGTGATCTGGGACTTCTCTAAAAAGACGTTTGTATAAAGGAAGACATTAACTCTAAAAGTGCTGACTAAGGGTTACCTTATATAGTCTGCAAAATGCCAACACAATGAAGATACATCCCTTAGCAAATATCCCTTAGCAAATGGGTTAGCCCATTTGCGCCCAATGGATTCTTTCATGTTTATATATTGGATTAGTTCTGTTTTTATCTAAGACATGCCTGGTCTAAATTTTCATTTTAGTTTTCTTTTTTGTTGAAATTCCTATCAGCAAATAGTGTAGACTCTGATCAGACGCAGCATCATGCGGCGTCTGATTAATGTCTACACTGTTTGCCTACATCCCATATATGGGATCGTGGGAACAAATGGTTTAAGTTTGTGAGCTGAACCTAAGGGAATAAGGTAATAGCCTTGTATTATACATACTGGCAGTTAAAGCCGATTTAAAATTTATATTGTTTCCAGTGTAAAGCTACGGTCACGAAGTTTAAGTGCATATTGCTAATGATTGCTAATCCAATGAACTATAGCTGTATACACAGTTGAAATGCATTGTGACTAGCATCACGCACAGGTAATTAAATCTTTATCATATTGCTATTTGCAAGCAAAATACATCTAAAGTCACGCCAATACAATACTCCATAGAGATGCATATTGCTTCATGCTTTTGCAACTTTGAGTATAGCATGTTTTCAGAATGGTAATATTGTGCTAAATAGCATGGTAGAGATAGAAAAGAAACCAGTGCAAACATGCTCTAAATTATGTTGTAAAATTCAACTTTGTGTAAATCAGATAAGACGTGCAAACCTTTTCACAGCCAATGTCGCATAAATGCACCACGACAAATAGTGCAGTTCCAGATCAGACGCCACCTTTTCTTCACCAAACCTTGTTTAGAATTGCCTTGAAGGGACGGGTGGTGGAAAAATGACGGCTTTGGTACAGTGAGCCCTCATTATACCGGCATTCGTTACAATGGAATCTTTGTTATACCGACAGTATGCATTGAAACAAACTTGCCGTTAATTTTTTGAAACAATCACTGAATAAATAGGTGCAATGCCAATAGCACAGGTGATTGCTTAATGCAGAACACAATAAGTGCAAAAAGCTAGGGAGCTTTTTCACTCCCTGTGTTCTGCATTAAGCGATCATCTGTTGGTACTAGTTTAAAACTGGTCATATGGTTCCTTTCATATTCAAACTCGTTATAAGCTCAACCTCGTTATACCCGTACAATATCTGGAAACAAAGACCTCAATTGTAATGAGGGTTCACTGTATTTGAGTACGGACTATTATCTGCTTGTCTATCAGTGAATGTGTTTGAGGTATTTCTATCGATGTATAATTCGACCAACTGTGCAAGACAGTAAACAGACAATTTCGTATTTTGCTTGTTTTCAACTGACCCAAGAGTCGGTAATTGTTGTGAACACCGAACACATATAATATTCATGCTATTGTTTCTGAATGGATTTGTCGTCAATCAGAGCTAACAAATGACATAGAGGATCTGTTGCGAGTTGTCTTTTAAGATCACATGTTCTTAAACGAGCCTTAGAAAATGTCATAAAGCGAGCCTTGGTGAGCTTAATAACATGTTCTTGGTGAGTTTAGGAACATGTGATCTTAAAAGACAACGAGCATCAGATTCTTTTTCTCACATATCAAAAAAGTGCGTTTTCGCCGTTTAAAAATGACATGTAAACATCGGTATGACGCAATATGTTCTAAAGTGATCTTACACGTGTTACAATTAAGGAAATCTCAACCCGTTGTTCTAACTCGGAGATAAGGGAAGGTATGTGAGAAAAACTGTTCCGTTTCCTAAAAGGTCCACATGTTTCAAAAAAATTAGTAGTTTTAAGGCATCTTTAATATTCATCCAAATATATTTTTGTACAGGAATGGACTGTAATACCAGGCACGTACCCAGGTGGGGGGCCCGGGGGCCCGGGCCCCCCAGCTGGCTGCCAAGATACCATTTTTATTAATGGGCCCTTTTTAGTTTTCCCTACCGTTTTGAAATTTTACCATGGCAATTTTTTTAGTGACCCGATATTTTCCTCCCTGTGGGAGATTATCTGTTAGTTCTCTACACATAGACAGACCACCTTTATCACGCTGTCATGCTGTGATACACGCTTGGACTATTTTGGTATGGACCAATCAGGGTAATCCCCAGCGGAGAACACCCGAATTACGCAATCACGAGTTGGTTCCGGTTTTCGCTATACTTGAGTTTAGCAAATAAATTGTTCAGGAACCAGTCGTGACAAAATGCAAATTGCTACGTTGTCCACAAATACTACACGTGGCATGTAAATTACTCAAGCGTGGAGACAATGTCGCAAAACGAGGGGACGGGGGTGACATATCAAGACGCTAAGCAGTATGCACTTCGACCGATAAACGTTTTACTGTATTGATCAATAACTAGTAATGAAAGAATAACTCTGAACATTCCGAATGATAAAAAAGTATGAATTAATGTTTGTAAATTGAGATTGTCCTAAAAAATAGGTGAAAAACACACCTTTTGCCATTGGGAATATAGCCAAATAAAAAACCCTGAAACTTTTATTGTAAAATAAGATAAAAATGGAATATCTTTTTCATTGTACATGTATACATATTTCTGTTATAACCAGGTGAGCGATTAAGGGCCATCATGATCCTCGTGTTAAACTGTTACATTTAATGTTTGTAGTTTTGATCAGGGTTGTTTTCACATTTAGAAGAAAGAACTGGTGTGATGCTATGGTTAGTTGAGTGTATATTTACTTGGATATTTTGCTTTTTTATATAATTTGGTAATGTTCAGAAAAAAAAACCAAAATAATCTATGTATTTACATTTCAGTTATTTATACTTACAGAAAATCTTTTTTTTTTCTTTACCCAATCTTGAAAATAATAGTTTTTAGCCATATTGCATAAAATCAATTAATTTTGAAAATTCAAAAGGATTTTCATTATGATCAATGAATAAAAGAATGGTAATTTTCTTTTAAAAGTAAATATATTTATATAGACAACTGATATACTTATGTTTTCTTATTTTAATAAATAAATGGAGATGATTTTCAAAAAAAATGTTTTCTTTATTACTTTTAATTGTGTTCTTGCCAATCTTGGTAGATCAACATGCATGTCCTTAAATAAAGACATAAGCAGATGTTAGTTCTGAGATTAATAATGCCGAGTCTGTCCATAGCATTTTTTTTAAATCATGATCAAATGTCTGTCTGTTTGTCAAAGGCAAAACTTTAATCATATGTCTGTCTGCCTGTCTGTCAATGGCAAAAGTCTTTAGTCAGTCTGTCAATGGCAAAAAACTTTAACCAAGATCACGTCTGCCAATGGAAAAAAGGCATGATCACATGTCCGTCTGTCTGTCTGTCAATGGCAAAAACCTTTAACCAAGATCACGCCTGCCAATGGAAAAAAGGCATGATCACATGTCCGTCTGTCTGTCTGTCAATGGCAAAAAACTTTAGTCTTGATCACAACTTTTGTGTTAGGGTGATTTGTACGAAGTCCATACATTGAAACATCAAAGGTGCTCGACGCATGCTTGGACTCACCCATGGAACCCCCCCCCCCCCCAAAAAAAAAAAAAAAAAATGTGATGGAAGTATGTTAAACTAGCATAAAACTATCTATTTGAACCTTAAACCACTCCGAAAAACGAGAAAAGCACGACCCGGAAATTTTTTTCCTATCGGGTCTATATATGTATTGAAAGGTATCTAACTACGACAGATCAACGGCGGAAAATACAACAGTCATGTTTTTCAAAGTCTTACAGCAAAGCCAATTCAACACCGATTTTAATCAGTTTGGTCTTGATCCGTTCCAAATTCCATATGCTAAGCGACACTGTTAGTGTTTTCCTTTAATATTGCCCCGTCTTGTCGCTGCAAGACCGCGAATTTGAAAATACGCTAGAGCGAAACGATGTGACTCCCGCCAGGATGCATAGAAGTATATAGGGGGATCTGTATTCGTTAAACTTTTCAGAAAAAACGCGAATTATGCTGAAACACATTCGAAAAACATTCAACTTACCGCAGTTAAAACGGTGCTGGCTATTTGTAGTCTGCTATGAGACGCCAGTTTTCTTTCTCCTACTTTCGTTTTGAACGGAGGTGGCCAAATCGCTGTGGCCCGGATACTTGCATATCGAATAGTTTATGAGCCGGGTCACAGCAAAATGGTCGCATCCGTTCAAAAGGAAAGTTGGAGAAAGAAAGCTGGCGCCTCGTAGCTGACTGGAAATGGTAAGCACCGTTTTAATTGCGGTAAGTTGAATGTTTTTAGATAGTGTTTAACCATAATTCGCGTTTTTGTTGAAAAGATTAACGAATACAGATCCCCCTATATACGTCTATGCATCCTGGCGGGAGTCACATCGTTTCGCTCTAGCGTTTTTTCAAATTCGCGGTCTTGCAGCGACAAGACGGAGCAATATTTAAGGAAAGCACTAATTGTGCCGCTTAGCATATGGAATTTGGAACGGATCAAGACCAAACTGATTGAAATCGGTGTTGAATTGGCTTTGCTGTAAGACTTTGAAAAACATGACTGTTGTATTTTCCGCCGCTGATCTGTCGTAGTTAGATACCTTTCAATACATATATAGACCCGATAGGAAATTTTTTCCGGGTCATGTTTTTTTCGTTTTTCGGAGTGGTTTTAGGTTCAAATAGATAGTTTTAGGCCAGTTGAACATGCTTCGATCACAATTTTTTTTTTTTTTTTTTTTTTTTTTTTTGGGGGGGGGGGGGGGGGGGGTCCATGAATGAGTCCAAGCATGCGTCGGGCACCTTTGTGAAACATTGGTGATCATTCATCATGTATTAAGTCTCTGCACCTAAACCCAGGTGTAAAAGGAGCCAATTTCCTATATTATAACATAAAATTATATATTGATAGAGTGATCCAGATAGCAGGAAATTGCACCATTTAATGCGGCATACCAAAAAAAATTCGGCTACAGGGAGGGGACACCCCTCCCATACCCTCCCCAACTCGGCCCCCCCCCCCCCCCCCCCCCAGACAAACAAATCTGGGTACGGCCCTGAATACCCTTGATTAGAACGGTATGAATATGTAGTAACGTTTTAGTACTAACTGATTTATACAAAAATATAAATGAATTGTTCCTTGCAATGGTGTTTTCTTAAATAGTGAAACAAACCTGTATCTACTGAGTGATCTGCAGTAGAGCGTCAGCTCTGTTATCATGTTCCGTCATTTAACCCTTCTCTTGCTGAATTTTAAAATACATCTCTCCTTCTTTACCCATGCCCTGTTGTATAATTACATATATATTCACTGTGTACACGTATTTCACTGTGCAATCACTGCTGTGGGGTGCACTGGTTGATCAATGAACTTGTAAATAGTGCAGACCCTGATGAGACAGGAGCTGTCTCATCTGGGTCTTCACTATTTACAGGTAGGTATATTGACGTGAATAGCAAGCGAAGGGTTAAGCGCGTTTTCACGTCTTTGCAAACAGAGCAGACCGGGCATGATTTGGATAATATGCTCTATTTGCATATGGAATTATAGAAATCTGATCCAACCGTTAATATCGATGCAAAACGTTCATATGAAATTTGCACGTGTATTTCCAAAATGACAGGACAACAAGATGGTTGATCGCTGTAAATAATTGACGAAGTCCTTGGCAAAAGGTTGCCACACATTTTAGGGAGGATAACAGTGGTTGAGGTTGGGTGTAATAGGCTGCCCCACGTGTGCAATGTGACTTAATGTCTACCTTTTGCTTATAGAAAATGTATTATTATTTATACGTGAGCAGATATATATTTTCCACGATATAATCATTGTGTTAAGCAGTACGGATCTTGATGCTGATGTATTCACCAGTGTATTCAACGTTTTGCCAGTAGCACTTTGCTGTTATTTCACTGAATTATCTCTATTACAACCAGTCAGAAAAACCATATGGGTATGGTACCTAAGTCAAAAATAATGAAACAGCAATAGCGTCAAATTTGATTCATGTCATTCCTCAATAAAATTATTATACTTTTAAAAACTACACATATTTAGATTGGATGACAAGGCAATTAACTACCACACATATTTAGATTGGATGACAAGGCAATTAACTGCATTCCTTAACCGTTGACTCATTTCACACTCGTTTCTACGCCTTTGCAAACAGAACAACTTGGATTAGAAGGCCCCTGCAGGAGGTGTCGGATCAGTATCCGCTCCTTTGTTTTTCATATACTAGTAGTAATATAATTTTGATTCTGAAGTTTTTGTCATAGCCAAAACTTCCTATATACATGTGCTATTATAACAATTAATGTGATCAATATTCGCCCTGTCGCTTTGTCTTATATGAATATCCATGGAATAAAGGTTTTATTTATGGTTCCATCGACCTTTATAATCAGAAGTTTGATAATATGGGTTTTGATTCCGATAACACCTAAATGAAATTTCGGCATTGTCTAAGCCCTTCTGCAGCATCTCATCTGTAAGGATTGGGTTCTTCTCTCCAGTTCTGTTGTCCTTATAAATGGGCTGTACCTTTACTAGAGCAGCTACTGCTTGTGCAGCTCTAGCTAAAACATCAGATTTAGAGCCTTCATCTGCTATGAAAGATCCTTTGTACTTAAAGACAGAATATCGTTTCTATTTTTGCACTGAGCGAACGTTTGCTTTCGAAGGATCTCCCACTTTCAGAATGTATGTACTTCACAACAGCAGGTGTTAAGTGTTTATGTGGCGGCCGTAAAAAGTCGCCCGTACTTCATTCACGGTGTTTTACACTTTCTGGTACTTCGGGGTTGTTAGTGTCAATGCTATTTGTTTTGAAAATTGAATACTGCTTAAGCTGGTGTTGAGAGGACATGAGTAGTTTTGCACTTTTGATTACTACTCATAAACAGACTCAATAAAACCGAGTCTGCAATTTACTCTTTTCGCATTGCTACTTGTGCTGTCGAAGGATCGCCCTCTTTCATATTTGTATATTGATCGTTATATTATCTCCAACGTCTCCGATGGAGTTCCGCATTAGCTTGTTCTACTCAGCAGCACTTATCTCCATCCCAAACCTTGTTGATGCCTGGCTGAATGAGTTCCCGTAAAGTTCGTACCAGCCCATCAATACCACTTGCAACGCGCACGTATGTGTTGCTTCTGCCTCCAATACTGACTGTTTCTCATGTTCAGCCAAGGCCTTGGACATGACTCGCGCTAAGAAGATTTGACGAGAGTTGTTGACATCAGTATCCAAACTACTTGAGGCTGTATGTTTAAACCCTCTAACCTGTTATTCCATGAATATTCATGTAATAATTATTGGGATAATGAGTATTAATTATTGTAATAAGACATGGACACGGGAACTTTGGTCATGCTATTTATATGATATCATAAGCCAACAGAGCAGACCCTGATCAGACGGCTCCTAGAGGAGTCGTTTAACCCTCAAACAACCGAGCTGTTTTAGCGACTAGTGATGTGTAATTGTAATCAGTATAATTAACACCAATTAGTTAATTGATTTATTGGTCATATAGTTTAAAGCAAGGGGAAGGGGGAAATAGTTGTGTACTTATATGAACTTTTCTCGGTGACATCTTACAAATCAAACCTTTAAACAGGTGGCTACTCCAGGTCATCCCCAACCTCTTGAGGAAGCTGTGACTCCCTTATATCCTCTGAAGATTTCAAGGAAAGTTTCAGAAATATCTGCTTGTTCAGCTCATTTTAGAAGATCAATATCACGGGCTCTTCCATGAGTGCTAACTCCAACACAAACATGTATCCCGTTCTTTACTACTTCCATTGCGAGCACATCAAGGTTATCCTCTACTGGTGACACAGATTTGGGAGGAACATGATCTGATTCAATATCAGATTGGCCAGACACATAAAAAATATGGCCATCATTGTCCGATGACGACTCATGACCATCAACCGAGCTGTTGTCACTATTATCACTGTTTACTATAAGTATCTACCTTGGTATTTATTTGGCTATAAATATTGATACCCTGTGTCTATCAGATATGGTTAACTTCAGATCAGTACAACGCAATAATAACCAATCACACAATGTAAGTTTTAATAATTAAGATTCTGTATTCTTGTCTGGAGTCTTTTCAAATCTCAGAAAAGTTTCCGTTATACTCCCCAAACCAGCGGACCGATTCAAGCAAAAACTTATGTATACGTGGCAGACAAGTAGTGTGACAAATTTATGGCTGAAAATCTTTTTCCGATTGATAGTTTCAAAATTCACAAAAATGCACACAGCTTGGGTCCTAAATGACCCCACTTGGTCGTTTGAAGGTTAATCTGTGTCTTCTATGTTGCTAAGGCATATAAAGGCGTATTCATGGAGTAATGGGCTGAGTATTGAATGTTCAAAGTGAAATTGTCCGCCCATCGTATAACAATTGAGTTCAGTAATTATGAAATCCATCTGATCTGGGTCTACACTGTCTGCTCATATCACTATACTAAGTTCCTTCAGGCCCTTTCGAATGTTCAAATAAATGAAATAACATTGAAGGAATAAAATAAAAGTCAATCACTATGTACATTTTGCAGATAAAATCACTTGACAGCGAGAGCGTTAAGCCTAGTCAGAATTATTGGTACAGTTGACCTTCGATATCTCGTACTGCAAGGAACCTAATATGAATTACTAAGATAACAGAGGTTCGATACATCCGATATAAGGTAAGGCTGATAACTCCTGTATTAAACTATCTTAACTGTTTCTATATATGCGTAGTGATACATTTACAACAAGTCTGTATTGTAAATTTTGGGAGAACCGAACTGTTCCTTCGACTTATCGCGTGGTTTTAGTTATTCCAGTTCAACTGTAAATTTGTACTGTAACATAGTTCCAGGTTAAAGCGTAAATTAAATCATTTCCACGAGTAACGTCTTTATTTCTCCAACAGACCCTATACTGTGACCACTCTTTAAAATCGTCTCTTCGAGATGATTCTAAAGTGTGGTCACAGTATAGGGTTTGGTTGAGAAATAACGATTTCAGTTTTTGGATACGTATCTTTATCTGTAGCTCTGCTACAAGCAATACTATTTTACCTGATGTGTGTTCATGCATGAAACGATAGCATCATAAATATTAAAACGATGATCTTTCATAATGACATACGAACTTGTATGAGCAATAGTAGTCAAGGCAAAAACCTATTAACTTAGATATGTATTATTCTACAAACAAGCAGAACAACAGATCTTAATTAAATGTCTGTTACAGCAGAGACATATACATGTACATGAATGTATATGTCACTGGTCACAGGAGCTGACACTATTGGTCTATTTTGTTGCGCAAACTCTTTACGCAATGAATATTCATGTAAGAAATAATGTCATCATGTATATTAATTACATCCATTGTTATAACAGCACATGCATATATATAGTTTGTGCCATGGTAACAAACTGTAGCATCACATATATATTATTTCATAAGCAAACAGAGCAGATACTTATCAGGCGATTCCTACAGGAGCCGTTTGATTTGGGTCTACCTTGTTTGCAAAGGCGTAGAAAGACTTATTTATGAATTAAAGGTTGAGCACGTGTATGTATGGACAGTTGCTGATGTTGGGTACTTTCTATGGAAAACATAAGGATATATCGATCTTATCAATAATTATCTCCTTTTGTAACCCAGTGTTAATAGATTATAGTTGGAAACCAATATAGATCCAGATCGCATTAATATCCCGATACATGGGACATGACCTCGGACGTCTGAACTTCATTTGCTGCTATTGATAATAAAATATCATGAGAACTATGTGAATTAAGAATGAAAGTCCCGCCAAATCTCGAACTCTTAACAATTAAATCGGGCATATATTTTGAATATCCGGGTTGATGATTGGTCGAAAATCTTAGCCAAACTCTAAATTAAGCCCAAGCACTGTTTGTTCTAAATTACTAACTGATATTGTATTGGTTTAGATGCAACACGCTCGGTAGATAGTTAATGATAAAACAGTAGACTAATCGTACCATTTGAGCGGGGAGCGGCATCCGGCAAAGATGAATTCTAACGCAATCTGTCAATTTTCTGCAATCTGATTGGCTCATGTGACCAAATTTGCGGCATATAAAAAGTGTTTTATATGTCGCAAATTCAACCAATCGAAAACGGCCGAATAACAGCATTAGCCTGTAAATATATTAATGCGCTTTGTTTATCTAACACTTAGATCTACTGATAAATTCGTATGCATACACTGACATATATTCAAGTTCAGTCCGGTATTTCGAAAGTTATTAATTTCCATTCTTTGTCACGACTTGACCGGTCTTTTATATGTTATGTGGAGAATTGTTGATATACTCAAAGCGTTGTGATTCAGATTCAACCTTATTTATCATACTATTCAAACATAACGTTATAACGTGACGTCATTGTAACAGACGACGTTTTTGCGCACGGCGCCAAAGACTAAGATAACGTTACTTTTCCTGACGTGTGTATTGAAAGTGTATTGAAATGTAAAATAGCTGTCGCATAATGATTCATGACAAATGTAAATGGGAACTTACAATTGGCCCGGTGTTTTGACTTTTGTGTAAACCAGGGTGAAAAAAATCCAGTTATTTTAAGAAATCTGAGAGAAACTGGGCACTATTTCTCGCCTCATCACTCATTCAATCACCTGCGCGCATAGGATATAACAACAATTTGGCATTTTTCGTGTTAAGATTGCGTTAGAATAGGGTTAATCCTACTGTAATTTGAAATTTGCGACGGTGTATGAGGTTTTTAACGGTCTTAAATTATTTTAACGGCTCCGCCTTCGGCGTCGCCATTAAAATAATTTGCGACCGTTAAAAACCTCATATACCGTCGCAAATTTCAAATTACAGTAGGATTAACCCTATATTGGATTCTAGTGAGTTGAAGAATTATCAATTTCTAATTTCAGTTATTTTGCTTTTGATTTAAATAACTTCATTATTTTACGGTATGAAAGTCAATTGTATTTATTTATACATTATTTCAAATTAACCCATTTGCACCCAGTGGATTCTTGTGTTCATGTGTCATTTGTGACTAATCAGCTAATTAGTACTGATGTACTGATGGTAGTATTGATTTCGTACATAGATAATCGACAATATAAAGAATCACAGAATGAACACAATATTACGATTCATACATTTACAACATCTTTAACGCCTTTGGGTGAACTGGTTACTTCATATGGTATTCAATAGATTATGTTTATAATGTGCGTTTTTGCAAGGGTGGTTTTACTCGGATAAAAAAAACTGTTGGATTAGATTGATATAATTCCATAAATAAATAGAGCAGACCCAGAACAGACAGCTCTGATACAACGGGTTGTAACAATGCTCCTTTTCGGTAGATTTATTCAAAGAGTTTGTATCTAAACATAGCCTATGAGATAATGGGTTAAAGCTTTCTTTCATGTAAAAGCCCTTTTTACGCCTTTGAAAATAGAGAACACCTAGATCAGACGACTCTTATAGGAGCCGTCTGATCTTGGTCTGTTCTGTTTGCTGATGGTATAATATAGATTTGCTTTTACAGTATCTGCCTGAGCCACATTGTCCTGTGTTCACACGTCATTACAAAAATAAAATAATCTAATCAATATTCATGATGTCATTATTCTTTTCATGAATATGCAACAGGGAAAGGGTTAAAGTCCTTGTATATTTAACAACCAGAAACACCGAAAAGCAACACACGTGGTTCATTCGTCTCTTATTTGCCTAACACCTTACCTGACACAACCTTTAGACACTATCTGTTCAGGGTCTGTCCTGTTTGCATATGGAAATAAAAACTTTATAAATGTAGATATGATTCCACAGCTTCTGTCATGTCAAAGCCCGTGTCCGCATATGCTTATAAAATATATCTATGTTATTGTTTTTACACTAGGTATAGTATGTTAACCCTTCGCTTGCTATTCGCGTCAATATATCTACATGTAAATAGTGAAGACCCAGATGAGACAGCTCCTGCAGGAGCTGTCTCATCAGGGTCTGCACTATTTACAAATTGATTGTGCAACCAGTGCACTCCACAGCAGTGATTGTACAGAGAAATATTTGTACACAGTGAAGATATATGTAATTATACAACAGGGCATAGGTAAAGAAGGAGAAATGCATTTTAAAATTCAGCAAGCGAAGGGTTAAACACTAATGTATGATGAGGACTGTGGTAACTTAGCCGAAAACACTGTCCTGCATGTCTGTTTCAGGTCGATTGCTTATTTTTGTTAAAATAATCGTGGAAGATTGAGAGACAAAAAAGAGTTCATGAAAAATATATAAAAGTCATACATTCGATATTTGTTCGATTCTGGACTGATAAAGTATTTTCCAAATGAATATTAACCATTTCCCTGTTCTATGTTTATTGAATATTCATGAACAAAATAGTTATATGATGAGATATGGAATGTTGAATTTTGTAGCCATTTGAGAAACTAAAGAGACAGACCTTTAAAAATCAGCAAACAGAGCAGACCCTTATCATACATCTACTCTAGGAACCGTCTGATCTGGGTCTACTCTGTTTGCAAATGCGTGAAAAAGCGTTTATATGAAGGAAAGGGTTAATTTATTAGCCAAATGTATCTACAGTAGGACTTGTCCTAACGGCCAGTCATTCATTGAACATAGGAGTCTTGAAATACAGGTGAACGCCTAACCCATTATCTCATAGGCTATTTTAGATACAGCCTCTTTGAATAAATCTACCGAAAAGGAGTATTAAATAGAGAAAAGGAAACTTTTAGAATGTTGTAGTTTGAAACCATTGTGATAAATAGAGCATTTGCTCCTATAGGAGCAAATGCTCTATTTATCACAATGGTTTCACGAAGTGACTTTTACAGAGTCGTCAAAAGTCGTCAATATAAGGGAATGGGTTAATTAATGCAGGGAAAAGTAATGCAGAAAACTCATGTGTTCATATATCCTAATACAAAATAAATTGATGATGTCTTTCATTTCTTACATGAATATTTATCACGTTTTTACAAGCAGAGTAGATCCACATCAGACGGTTCATGTAGGAGCCGTCTGATCAGGTCCATTCTGTTTAGTTTCTATGTACAGTTATTACTCCCTGTTCATAAAGTCAGTTAATTGGTATTAATATATTCATTGTTTCTAAATGAATATTCATGAAGTTAGGGGTTACGGAAGTTTTACTGTTTTATTTACTTGAACATTGCTTCGTTTATTCGAACCCCAGACTTGATGACTTTTCGTTGTTTACTCTGGGTAGCTATAAAACACGGTAGCGACGGCTGCTTAGATCAACAATAAACGAATAAACGAACTCTATAAGAGAATAATGGATTATAAAGACAAATTTTCATAATAAAATCGTATAGCGAGAGTACAAGTCTCTCAAGGATGAACATTAAATATTTTCCCCAGTGAGACATACTTGGGAACGGGTTAAAACCCCGGCCACGTTTAAGATTCGTGGCACCTATTCTATGATTTTGCTGTAAATATATATCTTCTAGCCTTTAGCAAGCTGAATAAATTTTCGATGGCGGTGAAAAAGCGTCTACATAAATTCTGGAAGAAAAGAAATACTTATAGGCGGGTTTTACGTTATGAGCTTAGACAAGAAAAGAATATTCTATGTCCTTAACCCTTTATTCTTTATTCTTGAAAGAAGAAAAAAAGACATCATAAATATCAATTAGAGTACAGATAGACCAACTTATTTTGGAACAAAACATTACCTACTCTAATGTAAACAAAATGAAGCGACTATGGCGCTTCCTAATTTTTAAAGGACTTCGCAAGTCAAAAGCCTTCAAAAATAATTGTCGTGGTGCAATGGGTATGTATATGGGCTTGCATGCGGCGGGTCTCGAGTTCGATTCTGACCAATGGCCAATATTTTTTTATTCCTTAATTGGCCATACAAAACAATAATAAACATAACATATAATAATTAATAACAAAATAATAACATATAATTGAAAACGACTAAAAATTAAAAAGATGATTACAAATAGCAAATCATTTTTGTTTTAACAAAAGAAAAATGCATAGCCTGGGATTCGAACCCTCAACCCCCTGTTTGCAAGACCAGATACATATCCATTAGACCAAAGCCCAGTACATTATTGGTGGCAACTTACTACATTATGTTGTCTGGTCCTATATTTGTGTTCTGTTATGTAAACAACAAAATAACAACAAGTCTCAATATATTGTCGATATTATAAGGTTTGACCTGGCACTGCATGAATATTCCGCCTTTTTCCGTAAGCTGTTTTTATCCTTCCAAACACACACGTGAAACATGCGTCACTATCACGATTTTTCATCGACGAAAGACGGCGGAAAGTAATGAGTGCCAGTTCAAACCTTACGGATAATAGCGTGGTTTATTGTCCTGTTTTATTAACCTGTCAAATTATACGCTTGCTGAACACGCCATATATAGTTTCGGTTGATATCGATTGTTTCCGCTAATAAAAGCTTTCTAACTTGGCTTATTCAAGTACCTGTATATTTATTGTGAATCTCGTGAAAAACGTTTGAAACACAGGTTTACCCAAGCTATATATATCCTTTCAGTGACGTAGGAATATTCAAATTTGACAGGTTAATAAAACAGGACAATACCTTTACTTGTATAGTGAACTCTCGTTACAACGGAGTGTTTGTTTCCAGACATTTTGCTGGTATAACGAGGTTGCCGTTATAACGAGTTTAAATATAAAAATAATCATTTGGCCAGTTTTAAACTAGTACCAACAGGTGATCGCTTAATGCAGAACACAAGAAGTGCAAAAAGCTCCCTTAGGGAGCTTTTTGCACTTCTTGTGTTCTGCATTAAGCAATCACCTGTGCTATTGGCATTGCGCCTATTTATTTAGTGATTGTTTCAAAGAGTTAACGGTAATTTATTTTCAATGCATATTGCCGGTATAACGAGGGTGCCATTGTAACGAATGCCGGTATAACGAGGGTGACTTTGTAACGAATGCCGGTATAATGAGGGTTTCACTGTATTTGCTTTATAATAGCACATAAAGCGGTGACTTTTGGCCATTGCAGAAGTTGTAGAATCAGATCTTTGTAAATCGATAAGCAATCAGAACAGATCCTGATCAGACGGCTCCTATAGGAGCCCTCTGATCTGGGTCTACTCTGTTTGCAAAGGGGTGAAAAAAGGTTATATGAAGGAAAATGTTAAACAAAACCCGATTGCTTCCGTTCTTATGGCGTCTCAATCGGACGATCTCGTTTTGTGATTCTCACGTGCCTGTTTTATTTACTCGCTGAACCGTTCTTATCTCTTTGAATACGATACACGCATGTCCTTGCATTTGCAAACAGTGTATACACAGATCAGCGGCTCATAGAGTGGCTCTCTGATCAGGGTTTACACTGGCAAGTTGTCATTTTAAACTCCTCTAGGAATTTTACCCCCCCCCATATAAACCACAGGGGTCTGGACCGCTTCATATATGTACTATATAATAACGTTATTATAACGTTATTATATAGTACATATAGACCCCCCCCCCCCCCATGAAGCGGTCCAGATCCCTTTGATATAAACGCATTTCACACGTTTGCAAACAGAGTAGACCCAAAACAGACAGCTCATATAGGAGCCGTCTGATCAGGGACTGCTGTTTGCTATAATGTTTCACCTTCCATTTTCATTATACATGTAACTACTTTGTCCATGATATCCAGTAGGTATTGAAATTTGGTATAAACATAGAACAGGGGAAGGGTTAAAAGCCTTTCACACTGAATGCGTTGTGTAGTTAAACGCTGCCGGGCTATTCCAAATTCAGAGTTGAAAGAAATACAAGTTTTGCATCGATCTGTGTGTGGCGGTTTGGGTTGCCTCTGCAAGTTATCTTAAATAGGGACGTGAAACGGAATAACATCAGTGACGGTTTATACTGAAACAAAAGGCAAATCTCCATTTGTAGCAGATATATAGCATTATTATAGATACATAAATGTCGCTCGTAGAATGTCGCAATCTGGTTTCATGCTTATAAAACTTTCTAGTTGAGTCTGAGTTCGTTCTCAAGTTTTTGATTGGTCAGATTTGAGCCTCAAATCTGACCAATCATTTGGCTCAAATCTGACCAATCAAAAGCTTGAGAACGAAATCAGACTCAACTAAAAAGCTTTATAAGCATGGACCCTGACGTTATTGGTGACAACGTTTAACTGATAAAACGATGCCTTGATATTTACCTCATGAATATTCACAGATGCCCACGCAGATACAGTAAAACCTCTCTATAACGGCCACTAAATTACATCAATTAGTTTGTGTTGAAGGCAGGTGGATGCTTAAAGCAAAGTGAAAGTAAAACAGAACGCTCCTATAGGAGCGTTCTGTTCTACTTTCACCTTGCTTTAAGCAGCCACCTGCCCTAAATACCAACTAATTAACACAATTTAGTGGCCGTTATAGAGAGGTTTTACTGTAACATGCGTAAATTAAAACATTTTTTAAAAAAGGCCAATTTATATGTTGTGGCTATTCTTTAGAATGTTCGAGGCGGTTCTAAAGAGTGGTCACAACATATGGTTTGGTGGAAAAGTGACTATTTTAATGGGTGTAGGGGCAATAACCCACTGGGAATAGCCCACTAGGATCATAGCCCACTGGAACAATAACCCACTAGGGCAATAGTCCACTTATATGCATACTTACACATTTAATTAAGCAAATGAGTATGTAGTAAGTTTAAAGGATTCATAAGTCCACAGTGTAGACTATTTTTGTTAATTCTGACATTAAATTTTCTGCTTAAACAAACAGCAGATCCAACGGAATTTTCAGACCAGCTCTTGTTTTGCTCATGTTTTATTTGGTAGACACTGGGTATAAATGAGTAAAAACACACAGTATAATTGAATATGAAAATTTATGTAAATTAGACTGGTTTTTCATATTCGACGTACAATTAAACTCTTCTAAAGCGACTACTTTAGAAATTAAACTTGTCTTAAGCGACCACCAGAAACAGGTCTACTTGTGGACCTCTTTTGAGCTTTCTGCATTACTTTTGTCATGTACTAAGCAATCATAAGCTTTTAAAGATAAATGTGTTAAAATCAATATATGTATATGGTCGCTTAATTAAGACAGGTTATACCGTTTAGAATTGATTCTATGCATAATGGCAGGCTGTGTCTTTTACAGAAAGGGATTATGCAAAAGGTTCCAATAGGAATTGTTTGCATAACTTTTGCACTGCATTAAGCAACGAACATTTAGTGGTCGGTATAGTATGGGTCTACTGCATTTGGAAGATAACGGGTTACTTGTCGACAGAAGATATATAAATAAAAATATTGTTGTCCCCCTTTAAACCTCTTGTCGTATGGGTCATAATCTATAACGCGAAGAATGTCAACAAATTGACGAGTTGCCAATATATTTAAAAGACTGGTTAAACGAAATAGGGAACGGATTGGGGAGTCTAGTGGATTAGATAAAGTTGTTTGCTAACATGACCGGTAACGCCTTTCTACTTTGTTTTACTCTGGTACTTACACGGGGTGTTGCGGAGACATCCCCATTCCCATTCAATAACCCAGATTTGCCTTGGGACCGTCGTGTCGACGACATTGTCGATAGACTAAACGTCACGGAGCTGATGTTAGAAATGGCAAGGGGCGGGGCTGGGACCAGAGGAGGACCTTCACCTGCCATACCACGACTGGGAATTGGCCCCTATCAATTTCATGAGGAATGTTTGCGAGGGCCCGCATGGGCAGGGAAGGCTACCGCCTTCCCCCAGTCCTTAGGACTAGCTGCAGCCTTTAGGTGTGAAACCTTTGAATTCGACTCGCCTGGCGTAATATGCCTGATCTGGATCTACCCTGTTTGCAAATGCGTGAAAATGCGTTTATATGATTGAAAATATTAAGCTTTTAAGAAACTATAAGCTGAGTTCAACTATCAACGAGTTTGGATCCTGATTACTCGGCAACTGATCTGGATCCAAGCTGTTTGTAATTCCTATGTTGACGGGATACAGCCGTACATACTGTATTCAATTACAGAGTCAGCTGGTATTACTTTTTATTTTGGTACAGTAGCAACCACATGCTTTATAGCAGACTGTAAAAACAGGTGGTTGCTTAATTAGTATCGGTTCCAAATTTCAGTTTGAAGGAGAATGGGAGTAAAGGTTAAATGTCCCCTTCAACACTGCAAATGTTAAATATTCCCTTCAACGCTGCAAAGGTTAAATATTCCCTTCAACACTGCAAAGGTTAAATGCCCCCTTCAGCACTGCAAAGGTTAAATATTCCCTTCAACACTGCAAAGGTTAAATATTCCCTTCAACACTGCAAAGGTTAAATGCTCCCTTCAACACTGCAAAGGTTAAAGTTCCATTCAACACTGCAAAGTTTAAAGTTCCCTTCAACACTGCAAAAGTTAAATGTACCTTCAACGCTGCTCATTTTGCGCATGATTTCTAATGTTAAAAAAAAAATCCTTCAACACTGCACTATTTGCGCATGATTTTCACGCCAATTGTTTTCTATGTAAATACATGTAATTAAATTACATGTACTGTGTAGTTTCGAATTGAGATATCATCGTACTTCTAATACATGTACATGTATTTAGAATTGATTAGACATTGTGTTGATCGTTTTATGCATCGCTTCCCCCATGAACCTGATGTCTCCCTTAACCATTACCCGCTGTATACACTAGAACCTGCCCTACGCGGTCATTTATAGAACATATGAGTCTTAACCCTTCTCTTGCTGAATTGTAAAAAACATTTCTCCTTCTTTACCCATGTCCTGTTGTATAATTACATATATCTTCACTGTGTACAAGTATTTCGCTTTGCAATCACTGCTGTGGAGTGCACTGGTTGCACAATCAACCTATAAATAGTGCTGACCCTGATGAGACAGCTCCTGCAGGAGCTGTCTCATCTGGGTCTTCACTATTTACAGGTAGGTATAATGACGTAAATAGCAAGCGAAGGGTTAAAAGCAGGTGGTTGCTTATCTCTTTACCTGTTGAATATTCATGGAAGACGTAATGACTATTAATAAGATTATTTTTATAATGGCATATGAACACAGGACATTTTGGCTCAGGTTGGAACTGTGGAATCAGATCTATATTATACCATAAGCAAACAGAGCAGATCATGATCAGACGGCTCCTGAAAAAGGGTTAATAGGAAGGGAAGGTTTAAAGCAGGTCAAAGGTAGCTTTCTGCATTACTTTTAAGCAGCATTAAGTTACCACCTGCCTTACAGACTCACAATTAAACCTCTTTTTGATGACCGTTTAAGACAGGTTCTACTGTAAAAAAAAATGTCTCCTTAAATTTAGACTTCATACAAGTTTGACTTTTTGACTCGAGTTTGACTCGAGTAAGCTTATGAGAAGTCCAACAGAATGGATCTTGGTGAGACATCGAGTTACTTGGAGTCTCATCTGGATCAACGATGTTTGCAAATGCGAGTTTAGTTGCGAACTGTGGGGTAAGGGTAAAACATGAACAGGAGAAACTGTTTAATATGGATGGTGACTGAAATCTATTATCAAATTACTATTTTGCTCTATCTTAAACAGTACTAATCAAAATCTTATTTGTTTGGACGGACAAACAATGGCTGCACTTTATCCACACATACAGTAAAACCCATCTAATGCAATCACCTAAAAGAGGTATAATTCTGGGTGCTATATGTAGGTTGTAGCTTAATGCAGGACAAAAGTAATGCAGAAAGCTTCCTGTATTACTTTTCCCTGCAATAAGCAACCACGTGCTTATAAAGACACCCATGTCAATTAATTAAGTGGTCGCATTATAGGGGTTCTACTATACATGTACAGTGTACATCGACAAAGGGTCATACGCTTAACTATTGACAATACTGCCTCCTTAGAGCGACCCATCAAAATACAGTAGAACCCCTGTAATGCGACCGCTTAATGAATAAACATGTATGTCTTTATAAGCAGGTGGTTGCTTAATGCAGGACAAAAGTAATGCAGAAAGCTCCTCTAGGATTAAGCTACCACCTGCATATAGCACATATACGTACATGTATACCTCTTTTAGGTGGTCACATTAACGGAGTTATACTGTATCTAATTGTAGATCTTCAAGACAAATGGTAGCTTATTGCTTGATGATGGTACTGCTGGACGCTGTACATGTAATAGGAACTTTCTTCAGAGGTCCAGATAAGATGCGTAAGTTTAAACATTTTCAAGAATAGCTCCTTTATTTCTCCATCAAACCTTATATTGTGTCGTCTCTTTGAGACGATTCTTAAGAGTGTTCACAGTATAGGGTTCGGTGAAGAAATGACGATTGCAGTATTTGGGTACGCGCCATTATCTGCAGCTGTTTCTGTAGACAAAGATCTGTGGGGTCATTTGGTCAGGATCCTTTTTGTTTGCTTATGAGATACCTTAGATCGGATTTCTATATTTTCTGTCATGACCAAATATATACTGTGTTTATATGGCATTATAAAAAGTTCAGCTAATAAATATATATGACGTCTTTATTTCTATATTCATGAGGTACAGTGTTAATCTACACCCTTTTATAAAACCGTTCCATTTTAACTCTTTCACCACCGATATCGCATGAAAGAGACTCACATGGATTGGCCAACTAGTTTGGATCCAGATGAGACTCCGAGTAAATAGAGTTATCATCAGGATCCAAACTGACAAAACCACTCGCCTACCTGTAAATAGTGAAGACTCAGATGAGACAGCTCCTGCAGGAGCTGTCTCATCAGGGTCTGCCCTATTTACCAGTTAGTTGTGCAACCAATGCACTCCACAGCAGTGATTGCACAGCGAAATACACAGCATGGGTAAAGAAGGAGAAATGTATTTTAAAATTCAGCAAGAGAAGGGTGAAAGAATAAATTGAAGGAAAGTCCATTCTGAAACTTAAAGCAGACGACACATTTTGCAGACGAAATTCATTTGACGCCCAAAGAGTTAAAGACTCTATCGTATTTTTTCCAGTCCCAAGCTGATGCAAGATGTTGCAAATGCTGTAGGAGCTGAAGTTAGAGCCAAACACAACGACTATGTGAAGAAGAAAGAATATGGCGATCACACGGGTCTCAGCTGCTTCGCCCCCGTCATCAACATAATGCGACACCCGCTGTGGGGTAGAAATCAGGTAGCTTGTGATAAAAACACATTCATTTTCTAATAAGGTGAATGCCAGAGGGGTTGATGTAATAACTGCTATGTTATATATAAAGGGTGTTATAATTTATATATAACATGTTATATATAAAGGTTGTTACATCATAGATTATATATAATTGTTATACAATGTATGTAAAGGCTGATCACTATGTTATAGTTTTATATAAAGACTTTTATGTTATTTATTATATATACAAGATGGTATGTTATATGTAATAAACACTGTTATCTTATATGTTATATGTAAAGCAGGGCTGTTATGTTATGTGTTACTTATAAATGATGTTATGTTATATATAAAGGTTGTTATCGATTAATAGTGGTCTTTCAATTAACCCAGTCAAGCCTCAGGCACGACCAACACTGGTCAGTGAAAACCTCTGATCGTTTTTATCCCTTTACCCATAAATACACCTTTCTATGCTTTGCAAACAGACAAGACTGGTATATAACATACTGAAAACGTACATGTACCTTCCCTAGGAGACTTACGGGGAAGATCCATACTTGACTGGGGTGTACGCTACCACTTACGTCAACGGTTTACAGGGCGATCATGACCGATATGTCCAGGCCAGTGCTGGATGCAAGCACTTTGACGCTTACGGCGGACCAGAAAACATACCGTCCGACAGACAGACGTTTGATGCTGAGGTAACTAGCTCACACCAGCATCAAACTAGCAAACAGATATCATAAAACTAGATGGTTTGCTTACAACTATCACCGGTGTTTAAGCCATATCATATAGTATAGAATGGTACTGCAAGCTCTTCAAAGTATTTTGTCAATTACAATTGTAGTTGACATAAGACATGAAAGGTCTGTTTAAATATGAAAGCCTGTATAAATTTACATGAACAAATTGGTCGGTTCCACAGCTTGGCTCTGGACTAAGTATCATATTTGCCTTCAGCTGATTGACATTATTATAGATATTCTTCTTTGCTTGCAAATGCTAATGGCTTAATTCATTCATACATCAATACATTACGACCGTCACCATTGCTATACAGCGGTACATTTGATGATATTTTTGTTTTACCAGATTTTGTAAAACTAAATTTGCAGGTATAATATACCTACCATGTCATGGGCTCGGAACTGCAATACGGTTTAAAATGTAACTTCCACTTACCCATATATCAGCCCAGTCGGACATACAGACTTCTAAAGGAGCAGTTTGATCAGAGTCAATAGTATTAATTCAGGTACCTCTACGAGACTGGCGGCTGGTATTTTTACCGTTATTTACATGTTGATTATTTCAGGTATCAGAGCGGGACTGGCGGCTGACATATCTACCGGCTTTTCGTGCGTGTGTACAAGCGGGTACTTTCAGCATCATGTGCGGTTACAACAGGTACAGTTTGTCTGGTCTACATTTTGACTGCCTTGACTGGTCTACAATGTGACTGGTCTACAGTGTGATTGGTCTACAGTTTGACTGGTCTACATTTTGACTGTCTTAACTGGTCTACAGTGTTACTGGTCTACAGTGTGATTGATCTAGTTTGACTGGTCTACATTTTGACTGTCTTGACTGGTCTACATTGTGACTGGTCTACAGTGTGATTGATCTACAGTGTGACTGGTCTATAGTGTGACTGATCTACAGTTTGAATGGTCTACAGTTTGTCTAAAAACCGAGTTGCAGGTTTGACGTTCTTGACTTTTAAGGTCAGAATCATAGCTCGTTCTTACAGAAAAAAGTCATTAAACCTAGACTCTTCAGACGTAACGTTTTAAGACTTTGGTTTCTTATTAACCCATTAGTGCCCACGATCCCATACATGGGACATAAGCAAACAGATTAGACTCTTATCAGACGCCGCATAATGCATCGTCTGATCAGAGTCTTGAAAATATAAACCAGTCATCCCTTAGATAAAAAATTGACTAAGTCAATATGTAAACATTGAAGAATCCACTGGTGGCAAATAGGTTAATAAAAGCTGATAACAAAATAAACTCAACTGAAGTCATTGCTGATGCCTTATAAAAAGTGTCAGTACTTCTCTTGATACTTTGTATTGAAGCGTCAATGGGATACCGGCATGTGCTCACCCTACCCTGCTGACAGACATCCTCCGCAAGGAGTGGAACTTTACCGGGTACGTTGTAAGCGACATGGGTGCACTGGAACTCACTATTGAGAAGCACAAATATTACAGCAATGTGGTGGACGCTGCTGCAGGATGCGCCAAAGCTGGCTGTAATCTGGAGCTGGTTGGTGATAACCCGAGCGGTATCGTGTATCAGCACATCGGTATGTTCCTCTGGCATCAACAATTTACAGCCTTAACCCACCTCACAAGCATTAACTAGTATTAAATGCATTCATAGAGTAAGGTCGACCTGTTTCGAATAATACCTGTACATGTATTAGAGATGAGGTAATAAGGTATTCTCATATAACTAAGATATCGTTTTATAACAACTTGTTTAGAGTTGACCTTTTACTATGTAGACACCCTTTCAACATATTTGCAAAAAGAGTAGACCGAGATCAGACGGCTCCTGTAGGAGTCGTCTGATCAGGGTTTGCCTTATTCGCGTATGAAATAATTCATATCTTAGTCTAATCTGAGTCCAGGGCTCAGCGTTCATGAGTCTATGTGTCATTGTAAAAAGGATCAGCTAATTAATATTCATGGTGTAGTTATTTATCACATGAATATTCATAGCATAAAGGGTTAAATAGGCAATACTCAAAAGAAAGATACATGACCTTCGTGCTTTGTATTACACCGTTATTTGCCAACAGTCATAATTAGAATATACAGTAAAACCTAGATACTTAGACATTTAAGATATGAAGAATTGATGCCTTTTTAGGCAGATGACTTCTTAATGCAGGATGAACGTCCTGCTGAGCTCCTAGAGGAGCTTTCTACATGACTTTCACCCTGCATTAAGCTGCCACCTGACTTAAAGACCGATGCTGATTCTTGCTTTAGTGTTCGAATTGTTGGGGTTTACTGCATTTTATTATTAATACAGTTGCACAATATACGTTCATTTACTACTTTCCAGAGGAAGCGGTTAAACAAGGAAAGTTGTCAGAAGAATTGGTGAGGGAGAGAGTTAAGCCTCTTTTCTACACCAGAATGAGGCTTGGAGAGTTTGATCCCCCTGAGATGAACCCCTACCTCCAGTACAACCTATCCCTGGTCCAAAGCCTAACTCATCGACAGTTAGCTGTTAATGCAGCAATGAAAACCTTTGTGTTGCTAAAAAATGTCCACAACAGACTACCCCTGGTCAAGAAGTATAAAAATATAGCTGTATGTTTTTACTTTAACGTTCGCCCTGTGTTTACTTCGCTTGCTTACCTTTCTGTATACTGTATTGTGTATCCACTGTTTCTCTGTGTTTACTTGGTTTGCTTACCTTTATGTAGACTTTAATGTGTACCCACTAATTCCTTTGCTTACATTTCTCTATAATTAAGTATGTATCTATTAAGTCCCTGTCAGTGAATGGCTGTTAGTACCTCTAACATCAATGCGCAATTGTTTAGCAAGTCTGTTTCCACAGAACCCAAGCCCTGTTAGCCCTGTTCTAGTAATTAGTGTAGCGACATCTGATGGACACTGTAAGCTTTTCTACCAAACACATATAAAGTAATAAACCGTCGATGATGTAGTTTTGTCAACCGTATAGGGCAGCCAGTAGAGCGCTGGTTTGCTGAGCAGCAGGCAAGGGGACTTTTAAAATGGTGAAAGTGACCCACCCAACAGATGGTGGGACCCATGACTGATAAATTACACCAGCTGTATATGTTGGTCAATTATCTAGGTTGTTTCTTTTCTCCTATCCACAGCTGGATGGTGGCGCTCATAACTGGTAACCTATTTGAGTTCACTCAGTTGTGTAATTTTTCATAACACTAATAACATTGAAATTTACGGTCCCTAAGGACCAGAAAATATTACAACACTAAGAATGAAGTACGGGTTGACTGTTTACGGTCAGTACACGATCACTTAAATCCGCCCTGTGTAAGTAATACTTCTTCTGTGCACAGATCGTGGGACCCATGGCTGATAACCTATCCCAGTTATATGGGGACTATGCTGCTGATGTAGACGCCCAGTATGCAAGGACCCCGCTACAGGCTCTGAGTGGGCTAGCCGACAATATTGGATACGCGGCAGGATGCGCTGACAACACGTGTGACAATTACACAGATACTGAGATCAAACTAGCCGCCATGGATGCCCAAGTAGTCATTATTTGTGTTGGAACAGGTATGGACGTGTCTATTTTTGCCATATTCAGAAATTCTGGCTGTTTTGTTCATGATTCATTCCTTGAACCGAGTGTCCGAATTGAGTGATCAACTGCATACAGTTGTTGGTTACAGCAGCATACAGTATTGGATGCTTATAGATTACGTTTGCAAACTGAGGAGTCAATTGTAATATTAAAAAGAAGATAATTTTAAGATGATAAGTATAGACGTTAACACTACATGTATTTGAACGCGGATTTCGGTTAGCCCTTTGAATGCTAAATAGTTAAAGTGGAATGGCCCATTAGTGTTTCATTGTAGACACCATTTCATATGTGTAACTAGGTGTCTTTATAAAGAAACATACCCGCTCAGACCCGGGGTCGAACCCGGGTCGACATACTCCCCCAGCAAGTTGAAATTCGTCCCGAATTTCTATGGGTATGATAACGACTGGGAATTGAACTCGGAGCACATACAGTCACAACCCCACGTTTAGCGCCAAATGCAACCGAGTGTTCTTATGAAGAAACATACCCGCTCAGACCCGGGACCAAACCCGGGTCGCCTGGTTCGCAACCATGCACTCTACCACGTCGCCATAAAAGCACGCTTGTACAGCAAGGCCGTACAAGTGATGATAAAACTACACACTGTGACATATGATAGGCTGACATTTACTGGACGGTTTTGATTGACAACCAGTACATACCTTGATCCGAGTCTACGCTGTTTGTAAATGCTAGTACACTCGTTTCCCGCATTGAAACAGTTAGTCTTTATATCTTGTGCCGAAACCGTGAGTACATATGAAAATATTTTGGATCCAGATTAGATACCGCATAAGGAGGCGTCTCATCAGGATCCAAACTGCGACACTTTGACCATATTTTGGAAAAGAAATGAGATAAATTTTAGTTTCAAAATTGAAGCAGACGACAATTATGTATCTTATTTTTTGTTTTTGATACAGGTCAGGAGTTGGAAAGTGAGATGAAAGACAGGAGCACAATGGATCTACCTGGAAACCAGACTCAGTTGATTGAAGACACACTGTTTGCCAGTAAGTAGTGTAAAAAGATCACCTCTGCATTGCCAGTTGGCGGTTCCGATTGTTATTTCTGTTGCTGCAGCTGCTGTTGTTTGGTTGATGATGATACAGTAGAACCCCTCCAAAGCGACCACTTAATGAATAAACATGGGTGTCTTTAAAAGCATGTGGTTGCTTAATGCTAGGCAAAAGTCATGCAGAAAGCTCCTAGAGGAGCTTTTTGTATTACTTTTGTCCTGCATTAAGCTACCACCTGCATCTAGCATCCAGAATTATACCTCTTTTAGGTGGTCGCATTAGCGGGGTTTTACTGTATTATTATTGTTGTTGTTGTTGTCCTGATGAAACGACTGCCGCCAAACATATTCTGTCAATAGTAATATGAGAATTATATAAATGTTGCAAATACATGTTAGCTTCATGTTTGTAACGTGTATCGTGTATGCGATATGTCTCAGTTTTGTATTCTTTCGTATTTTAATGTTGCTATTTAATGCTTCTGCTGCTAAGCGCGACCATAGAGTCGTTTGCTAACAGCTGCTTGGATGCAGATTGAGATGCCGGATATTGAATGAATTTAATGTACAGTACTGTAAATAAAATATATAACGGATTAGGGGTTTTAACGGGCTGATTGTGTTCAGCTTGAGAAGATGTAACTCTTTGTTGTTGTTGTTGTTGGTGGTGGTGGTGGTGTTTTGGAGCAGCAAAATATACAAATATGCAACACTTTATCTCCAGAGCAGCAATTAGAATAAGCTATAATAAACTTTAGAACCTGTCCCTATGACATATGGCTAATACAGATCTAATGTAAGGCATTAACCCTTTATTTCATAGAGTGGTCTTTAAACGCATGGCTCCTGCAGGAGCCGTCTGACCAGGGTCTGCTCTGTTTGCTTATAGAACCAACTCTAAAGTTTTAGTAACGGCAAAAACTCTCTTCTTAATGTACACTCATAAGCATACAGTCAATGAATATTCATGGAGTTTTATTCCTATTTATATATCTTCAGGAAGGACAGTAGCTCTGTGTTCTTGTTTGTTGTTTCCAGCGATGCAGATACAAAATCTTGTTTAGAGGTTCTTCTTGGAAGGTTCAGGAAGGGCATAAGCTCAGTGCTGCTCTTGTTTGTTGTTTCCAGAGATGCTGATACAAATTCTTAATTCAAGGTTCTGTTTTGAACGCTTTGGAAGGACATTCGCTTTGTGCTCTTGTTTGTTGTTTTCAGCGATGCTGATACAAACTCTTGATACAAGTTCTTGTTTGAAAGTAAAGGAAGGACAGTAGCCCTGTACTCTTGTTTATTGTTTATATATTCTTGTGTATAGACCCGGTGTTTGAAGGTTCACACAAGGCTGTACATAGCTCTGTACTTTTGTTGTTTCTAGCGTTGCGTTTGCTTATACATGTAGGTTCTTGTGTTTACAGTATTCTTTATAGGTCCTTGTTTGAAGGCAGGGCAGTAGGTCTGTACTCTTGTTGTTTCTAGCGTTGCTGATATAAACTCTTCCTTTGACGGTTCAAACAGGGCAGTAGTTATGTACATGTATCCTTGTTGTTTCTAGCGTTGTTAATATAAATTATTGCCTATTGATTTTTGTGTTTGTAAGTAGCTCTGTACCCTCGACGTTTCTAGCGATGCTGATGCATGTATAATCTATGATTTTAGGTCCAGGCAGGGCAGTTGTTCTCTACTCTTGTCATTTCTAACGTTACTGATATAAGTGTGAGGCTAGAACGTCCGTAAACCGATTTAAACTCCCAGTGGTGGTTTTGTCATTGACCGTTCCAAGGTGGTACTCTCTTTGTCACCCTTACTTTTATGTTTGTGCGTCGCTTATTTTCTATCGATGTTTTGGTGGTGGTTGCGTCTTATATGTGGCTTTTCTTGCTTGGCTTTATAACATTTTCATTTATTTTCTTTAAGGTTCATGTAAGGCAGTAGTTATGTACTCTTGTTGTTTCTAGCGTTGCTAATATAAACTCTTCTTTATTTATCTTGCTTGAAGGTTCAGGCAAGGCAGTGGTTATGTAATCTTGTTGTTTCTAGCGTTGCTAATATAAACTCTTCTTTATTTATCTTGCTTGAAGGTTCAGGCAAGGCAGTGGTTATGTACTCTTGTTGTTTCTAGCGTTGCTAATATAAACTCTTCTTTATTTATCTTGCTTGAAGGTTCAGACAAGGCAGTGGTTATGTATTCTTGTTGTTTCTAGCGTTGCTAATATAAACTCTTCTTTATTTATCTTGCTTTAAGGTTCAGACAGGGCAGTAGTTCTGTACTCTTGTTGTTTCCAGTGATGCTGATAGCTGTAAGGTTCCTTATCTTCTTGTTTTAGGCGCCTTAGGGTAAGATGTACCATGTTTGTATGTTCTGACAAGACTGTGATTTTAGTCTATTTTTTGTAGTGTCTGGTCAGGCTATGGTTTATTTTCTGTTTTTTGCAACGTGTTTCTAGGTTCTGGCAAAGCTGTGATTCTGCTTGTGTTCAGTGCCGGACCAGTCAACATCAGTTTTGCTGACAGAGATCCTAGAGTAGATGCAATTATTCAGTGCTTCTTCCCGGCCCAGGCTACGGGAGATGCCTTGTTTAACATCCTGACCATGGGCAAGCCAGACGCGAGTCCTGCTGGTCGACTACCATACACCTGGTATGACACTGCTGACCAGGTATGTCATTGAGTGTATATTATATGTGATTAGAGATATTCTTAACCCTTTCGGCGACGAATAATTTTCAAATAAAAACCATCAGCCTGCGTCAGGTTTCAAATTTATTTTCAAAAATAAAATCCCTGTGAAATACAACATATCCGTCTTCTGATTTGGACCTACAATGTAAATCGTTGCCAAATGTCCGAGTTTATTTGCTTTTATTGTTAGTGTTAAACCGTTATCTAATGAATAGTCATGTAAGAATTAATAAAAAAAAAATAACTGGTTTTTATAATAGCATTATAAGCAGGGGAAATTTGACCATGGCAGAAGGCAAACAGAACTTACAGAAGCCATCTGATCTTGGTTTTCTATGTTCGCAATAGTGTTAAGGCAAATTTTTAAAGCAGCATAGTATATATACTACATTATTATTTTATACAAGAAAAAACTGATAATGAACTTGCGTGTAAATCTTCAGATTCCGTCTATGACTGACTATTCCATGGATGATCGTACCTACAGATATTTCAAAGGGAAGCCACTCTATCCGTTTGGCTACGGCTTGTCCTATTCCACCTTCCACTATGGAAAATTACTGCTTCCTGCTAAGATTGTGTCGGGCGACGAGCTGTACCTGCGAGGAGTTGTGACAAACACAGGCATGTTCGATTCTGATGAGGTTAGTGCCGAAACAATGAGGCATGCATACATCCCGATCTTTTGCATTGACTGGGTGTCAATCAGCTTTGGTCCTGATAACATCGCCGGTACCCAAGCTGTTTTCAAATACAGACTTCGTTCTGCGTTGATCATGCACATGATTTAAACCCCATTTCCTGTTAGATATTCCTGTAAGAAATAATGACATCGTGGCTATTTATTAGAATAAATTTTATTTTGGCATATGTACAAGGGAATTTTTGGTATTGGTAGAAACTGTAGAGTCATATCTATTATAATTTCATACGCGAACAGAGCAGACCCTAATCAGACCGCTCCTACAGAAGCTGTATGATATTGGTCCACTCTACGTGTGAACGCATGAAAAAAACGTTTATCTGTGTTGTCACCCAGATGTTCGTCTGTGCACGAAACAATGCACTGTGTTACATGCATGGAAACAACATCTGGGTCTTCTTCGACCTGTAATTATCTGGACATCATTATCTAAATGAAATACTGTCTCGTCACGTGACATACTTCTTACTTCACAATCCCACCTCTGTCTTCGCTTCACAATCCGCATTTACTACTTTTCAGGTTGTTCAAGTGTACATATCATGGGCCACAACTACAGAGAAGATGCCTCAGTTACAGTTAGCGGCCTTTGACAGAGTATTTTTGAAAGCTGGAAACACCTCTATGTTTGAGTTTGTGATAAAACCCGAGCAGATGGCCGTGTGGACAGATACGGGCTTTGCAGTACAGACAGGCAAGTCAATCAATGACACAAGCAATGACAAAGACTATAGCATAAGTAATACATATTGTGATGCAGTTAGTGTTACAACAAGAGATTTGGTAAATGATGTCTTATTGGGAGAAAAGAGACCGATGGGAACCAATTAATCTTATGTAAACACCAACATACTGGTCAGCGAATTTAGAATTTGGTCAAGAAAAATCAGTGAATAGGATTATATAATGTTCTGTGGTTTATCGGAATCGTGACAAGTACTAACTTAAAATGTGTAAACCAATGTGTGTGATTGATACATATAGATGAGACTTAACCTGTAAGCCATAGCTGTAAGACATTACATATATGTAGGTTTATACACCATGCCTTATCTAGAACCTGTAAGCCATAGCTATTAGACATTACAGATATGTAGGTTTATACACCATGACTTATCTAGAACCTGTAAGCCATAACTGTTAGACACTACAGATATGTAGGTTTATACACCATGCCTTATCTAGAACTCGTAATCCATAGCTGTAAGACATTACATATATGTAGGTTTATATACCATGACTTATCTAGAACCCGTAAGCCATAGCTGTTAGACACTACAGATATGTAGGTTTATACACCATGGCTTATCTTGAACCTGTAAACCATAGCTGTTAGACACTACAGATATGTAGGTTTATACATCATGACTTATCTAGAACATGTAAGCCATAACTGTAAGACACTACAGATATGTAGGTTTATACGCTATGCCTTATCTAGAACTCGTAAGCCATAGCTGTTAGACACTACAAATATGTAGGTTTATACACCATGACTTATCCAGAACCTATAAGCCATAATTGTAAGAAATGGCATATATGAAGGTTTATACACCATGACTTATCTAGAACCTGTAAGCCATAAATGTAAGACATGACATATATGTAGGTTTATACATCAGCACTTACCCAAATTCTGTCGTTCATAACTGACATGAATGTTGTGAATTGTAAACCAATAACTCACCTGCATGCATGCTAGGATCCAAAGTGATGAATAGTTGACTATTAGTACTTCATATCTGTAGAAAATTATGAACCTCAAATAGAAGAATAAACAGTTGTTGCTGTAGTTTTAAATAGAGTAATAAACATATATGTTTCTGTAGACTGTCATATGTGTGGTAGCATAAGGGTTCAGCTTAACCCTTTCCTCTATAAATACGCCTTTCTATACGCCTCTGTAATAGTCACTTCTTGAAACCATTGTGATAAATAGAGCATTTGCTCCTCCTTGCACATAGGAGCAAGTGTTCTATTTATCACAATGATTTCAATACTACACAATTCTAACAAGTTCTTGTTCTCTAGTAAATGCTAGATAGATTTTGATAGATTTATTGAAAGAGGTTTGGTCTAAAATAGCCTATGAGGGAATAGGTTAATGTCTTTCTGTGTTTACAGGTACTGTGAATGTGTACGTGGGCGGACAACAACCATTCCAAGACAAATCCACAGGTTCCAATGTGTTATCCTCAAGCTTTACGATAACAACGTCTTCCGATGTCAGTTATAAGCCAGCACTGTTCCAAAGACATATGCAGATACTTCTGTTATTCATTCTTTATGTCTGTTATCTTTGTGTGTGTTAGCCACTTACCCGATAGATGCGCCTTCTAACACCTTTGTAAACTAAATAGAACCATTTCAGACGGCTCTTATTGGAGCTTTCTGCATAACTTTTATTCAGCATTCATCCTTTCCCACATAGTAATGCCTCTCCATGCCTTTGTAAACATAGTAGACCAAAATCAGACAGCGCCTGTAGGAGCCATCTGACCAGGGTCTGCTCTGTTTGCTTCTTAGATGATAAAGATCTGATTCTATAGTTTCTGCTACGGCATATACACTCGGCTAATTGAAATTAATGATTCCATTATGTCTGACATGAATATTCATGAGGGTGTCCCTATGTCATAGTATGACCATGACTTATCCAGTATTTTGGTATTTACGATACCATTATACATGCAACATGCAACATGCATTCTGTATGCACCGTATTAACATATTGCACGTTAGCGGCAAAACCGTGATTACCTATGCAAACAGTTTATATCCAGATGATACGCTGCATATTGTGGCGTCATATCAGGATCCAAACTTTTTGACACTTTGGCCAAATATTGGAAAAGAAATGAAAGGAATTCTATTTTAAGAATTGAAGCAGGCGGCAATTTTTGCAGATGGAAAAATACTTAGCGTGCAAAGAGTTAAACTTTAACCAGCTATTTGGGATCTTACTCGCATTTGTAAACAACTTGAATCTAGATGAGACGTCAAGTAACTCGGCGTCTCGTCAGGATCCAAGCTGTTTGACAATTGGTCTGTATTTTTCACATATACATGTAGTAGTCAAAATTGTACGAGATTAAAGTTTAAGCAAACATATTTTCTTACAGTTGGGTAAAGGTTGAAACTAAAATGTATTAAATAAATACGGTATAGCAGTCATCTATTTGTCTAAGATTTATCTTCCTGAAATTTCTCTCGTGTTACCTTTATCTCATCCTCATGTCTCATTCATATATTTTCCTCGTGTCTCATCCACATCTCATCCGTATGTCTCATCCACATAGCTCATCCGCATATCTCATTCACATTTCATCCTCATTTCTCTTAAACACAATTCATCCACATATCCCATCCGCGTGTCTCATTCTCATGCCTCATCCCCATGTCTTATCCTAATGTCTAATCCACATGTATGATCCTCATGTTTCATCCTCATGTCTCATCCTCATGCCTCACTAATACACAGGTCTCATCCACATGTCTCATCCTCATGCTGCCATGCCTCACTCATGCATATGTATCAGCCACATGTCTCATAAACATGCCCATCCAAATGTATCATACACATGTCTCATCCATTTCTGAACCTCATGCCTCACCCACATGCCTGAGCTTTATGTCTCGTCCACGTCTCATCAACATGGACAGAATGCAATACAATTTGTACACGTCTTAATCAAGAGCATATTACTTGACAACGAACACTTCGAGTATTGAAATTACTATTTACAATATTTACTGCAGATTATAGAAAAGTTACCCGTCCCGTCTTTTCTTTACCCTATATCTGTGTTGACTTATTTTAATATACCAGACGCTATGGTCGAAGAAATTATTCGCTCATTCAACATAGAAATAGAGATTGAGACAAAAAGTGAAGTCCCTGACCAGATGCCGCCTTGAAAAGGCGGTGTCTGATCTGGGACTGCACTATTTGTCGTGGTGCATAAGGTGACATTGGCGGTGAAAGGTTTAATCCTTAACCGCTATCCGCGACCTGATTCGCATGTGACTTGATCCCACTTAAGAATGATGGCGTGTTCCAGATTCCTGCTTGCTAATGTAAGGCAGCCAATAATACTTTCCATCATACTACAGAGCTGAAATTACAGACACTCTAGATCAAGATCGTATGCGCCGAATAGTTCAACGTCTCCAATGTATCAAAGTTGTAAGACACCCGATCAGTGTCTCTAAAGTTCGAAGTAAGTAATTCAACAGAACATGTTCCCTGGTAGGCTAATTTATTCCCAAACTCTTTGCCTAAAAGGAGCAATTTCTAGAGAAAGGATTTTTGTGTAGTTTTGAAACCATTGTGATAAATAGAGGATTTGCTCCTATGGAGCAAATGCTCTATTTATCACAATGTTTTCAAAAACTGACTTTTACAGAGGCGTCAAAAGGCGTCAGTATAAAGGAATGGGTTAAGCAGCCATTAATTAATAACCCTTTATTTCACCTGTTTACACTTTTGCAAAAAGAGTAAACAAGACCAAGATCATACAGCTCGTGTAATGTCTTACAAGGGTTTGCTCAGTTTGCTTAAATAATGTTATAAGTCTGATTCTACTCTATTTACCAGGCAAAATGCCATTGTTTCATGCATATTTATAAATACATACGTAGTCATGAATTAACCCTTCTCTTGCTGAATTTTAAAATACATGTTTCCTCCTTTACCCATGCCCTGTTGTATAATTACATATATCTTCACTGTGTACACGTATTTCGCTGTGCAATCACTGCTCTGGAGTGCACTGGTTGCACAATCAACTTGTAAATAGTGCAGACCCTGATGAGACAGCTCCTGCAGGAGCTGTCTCATCTGGGTCTTCACTATTTACAGGTACGTATATTGACGCGATTAGCAAGCGAAGGGTTAAGACATGAATATTAATGAAGATAAGCAAGATACATGTTAACCCTTAATCTGATGAATATTCGTGTGAAATAATAACACTATGACTATAAATAAGAACATTAGAACAATTTTGTATTGAACACCGTATTTTTACCATGGCAAAAATTATAGTATCAGATCTATTAAAATAATCTCATAAGCAAATAAACAGAACCTGATCACACGGCTCATATACCAGCCGTCTGATCAGAGTCTGCTCTGTTTGCGCATGCGTGAAAATGCATCAATATGAGATAAGGGATTAACGGATGCCTTTGGGTGCACATTGACATATCGAGGGCTTGGTGCAAAACAATTGTAACTCCTTCACTGTGTGAAGGAGTTACAATTGTTTTGCACGAAACCCTCGATATACTCTTTGAAAGAATGTGAGTATATAGCTTCAACAAGCACACTTAGAATTGACCGAAGTATTGTACAGTAAACCCCCTATATAGTTGGAACACTAAAACAAGTATCATTATCGGTCTTTAGGACAAGTGTCAGCTTAATGCAGGGCGAAAGTCATGCAGAAAGCTCATACAGGAGCTTTTTGTGCAACTTTCAACCTGGAGACATCTGTCGAAACTGTTCTCACTTCTTTAGTACTAAAATTTGGAAGTATCGAGTTTTAACTGTATATATTGTATCACTGGGGATATGAATAATTGTTCGCCATTGGGAGTAGATTAGCTTCAACAGAAACATGTGTTACAGTACATGTATGTATTTCTATTTAGATACAGTATTGTATTATTGTGTATTGGGTTTACATTTCCGTTCATTTGGGAGTATGTACATTTATAGATTAGCTCAATAAAGAAATTAAAATTAACTTTTATAATGGACAAGAGAATTCTTGACAATGGCAGAAACTGTAGTCTGGTTTTTATTATGTCCTAATAAGGCTGCTCCTACTGGAACTGTCTGATCAGGGTCTAGTCTGTCTGTAAATCCTATAAAACGCGTCAGGTAAAGGCTTCAACTGGAGGAATAATGTGATGAATCTTATCCACAGCTTAAAGTTAAGACCTCGTTTGGTCACATGTTATCCCGTCAATACATACTATACAAAGTGTTCCAGCTTAGAAAAACGTTGCCTGGAAACATATGTTCATTAAGCCTTTTATGTTGCGAAGAGGCATTTAATAACTTTATATGTTGGCATTACATAATGTCCTTGTGCTTTTCTACTCGCATGCGAAATATGTGTTCATTAGTTGGTATTTTGGGCAAGTGGTTGCTTAAAGCAAGGTGGAAGTAAAACAGAACGCTCCTATTGGAGCGTTCTGTTTTATTTTCACCTTGCTTTTAGCATCCACCTGCTTTTAACATAAAATACTTGGTGTAATTTAGTGGTCGTTATAGAGAGGTTTTACTGTATTAACCATTGCTTGCACTGTCATTTGCAAACAGTGTAGAACCAGCTCAGATGGCTGCTATGGGAGCCCTCTGTTCAGAGTCTACTCTGCATGTCAATCAAAATTCTCCATCAAATTCAAGCCTTCCATAGTTTATACTGAGTTGACTAACCGGTACAATATGGGAAAATAGTCACTAATGTCCTTTGCAAACAGTGTAGACTAGACCCATATGAAAAACCTCCTTGAGGAGCCCTCAGAGCCTGCACTGTTTGTCATGTTACACTATCCTTTACAAAAATCCCTAAATATTCACTGTAAGGATGACCTGTTTGAATATTGGAATAGTCCAATTTATATTTGTAAGGGTTATTCCACACTAATAATTAGGAACTCAAAAGGTTAATTACAATAATAAATCCATAACTGGTAAAAGCGTTCCCCGTTGATGTTTTGTATACCCCATAAATTCTCGCGATCTCATACCTGGGATATAGGCAAACAATGTAAAACCCTGAAAAGAGGGCACCAGAAAGAGTCCTCTGATAACGGTCTACACTGTCTGCTATACCAGTCAATGTCAAAGGAACCCTCTGGTAATGGTCTACACTGTCTGCTATACCAGCCAATGTCAAAGGAGCCCTCTGGAAACGGTCTACATTGTCTGCTATACCAGTCAATGTCAAAGGAACCCTCTGGTAATGGTCTACACTGTCTGCTTTACCAGCCAATATCAAAGGAGCCCTCTGGAAACGGTCTACATTGTCTGCTATACCAGCCAATATCAAGGGAGCCCTCTGGAAACGGTATACACTGTCTGCTATACCAGCCAATGTCAAAGGAGCCCTCTGGAAACGGTCTACACTGTCTGCTTTACCAGCCAATGTCAAAGGAGCCCTCTTGAAACGGTCTACACTGTCTGCTATACCAGCCAATATCAAAGGAACCCTCTGGAAACGGTTACACTGTCTGCTATACCAACCAATGTCAAAGGAGCCCTCTGGAAACGGTCTACATTGTCTGCTATACCAACCAATGTCAAAGGAGCCCTCTGGAAACGGTCTACACTGTCTGCTATACCAGCCAATATCAAGGGAGCCCTCTGATAATGGTCTACACTGTCTGCTATACCAGCCAATATCAAAGGAGCCCTCTGGAAACGGTCTACATTGTCTGCTATACCAGCCAGTGTCAAAGGAGCCCTCTGGAAACGGTCTGCACTGTCTGCTATACCAGCCAATATCAAAGGAGCCCTTTGGAAACGGTCTACACTGTCTGATATACCAGCCAATATCAAAGAAGCCCTCTGGTAATGACCTACACTGTCTGCTATACCAGCCAATATCAAAGGAGCCCTCTCGAAACGGTCTAGATTGTCTGCTATACCAGCCAATATCAAAGGGGCCCTATGGAAACGGTCTACATTGTCTGCTATACCAGCCAATATCAAAGGGGCCCTCTGGTAATGGTCTACAATGTCTGATATACCAGCCAATGTCAAAGGAGCCCTCTGGCAATGGCCTACACTGTCTGCTTTACCAGCCAATATCAAAGGAGCCCTCTGGAAACGGTCTGCATGTTGTGCTTTACCAGTCAATGTCAAAGGAACCCTCTGGTAATGGTCTACACTGTCTGCTATACCAGCCAATATCAAAGGAACCATCTGGTAATGGTCTACACTGTCTGCTATACCAGCCAATATCAAAGGAGCCCTCTGGAAACGGTCTGCATTGTCTGCTATACCAGCCAATATCAAAGGAGCCCTCTGGAAACGGTCTACACTGTCTGCTATACCAGCCAATGTCAAAGGAGCCCTCTGGAAACGGTCTACATTGTCTGCTATACCAGGCAATATCAAAGGAGCCCTCTGGTAATGGTCTACACTGTCTGCTTTACCAGCGAATATCAAAGGAGCCCTCTGGTAATGGTCTACACTGTCTGATATACCAGCCAGTATCAAAGGGGCTTTCTAATAACGATATACACTGCTATACCAGCCTGTGTCAATGGAACCCTCTGAGAACGGTCTATACTGTTTGCTATACCGACAATATCAAATGTTTCTTCTGATAAAGATGTGCTGTTTGCTGGGCCAATCAATGTCAAGCGTTTTCATCAGTTTTTATCTCTTCTGCTGTAATACTATAAGATGGGTCAGTCCTAAATTACCATCTGGACAAGATTACCTTCCATAAAACTGGTGTTAACCCTTCATTCCATAACGCCTTTGCAAACAGTGTAGATCTAGATCAGATGGCTCCTGCAGGGGCCATCTGATCATGGTCTGTTCTGTTTGCTTTGGAATTATATGGTTCAGATTGCAGTTTTACCAGGGCAGAAACGTTTCCTGTCCATATGTCATTATAAATATTAATAAGCTAATTAATATCCTTTCATTGGTTTCTAATTTCTTAATTATTTCATATATCGGTTACGGTGTCACACATGTTGCTGTAATACTGTCAGTGTAACGTGCAGTCGATTTTAAACATGAATGAGTTTGACTTACCAATCGGTTTACGTGTTGCAAATTTACGAGCTCCGAACGAAGACCAATGGGTTTGCGTGTTACAAATTGAAGCGCTCCAAACGTGTTCAAAGTAGCAAAGCTTACTCATTTGCAATATCCGAAGGCAAAATAAGTGTAATGGAATAACGACGATATGTGATAATTCATGCTTGAATCTATGTGAGTATTCCTTACTTATAAGCGCCAACTTTAGACGGGAACCAATGGAATTGCATTATGGCAACTATTTTGATCTACATGTATATACCTGCTATTCCTGAGGTAAAACAAATTATTTCCAATTTACTTCAAATCGCGAAATAGAGAGAATGTCTTTAACTCTTTCTTAATTGTAAACTTCAAACATCATATCACAGAATAAAACAGTTTGAATTCTGATGAGGCGCCGAACATCGCCCCATCTGGATCCAAACCGTTTATTTATAAAGGTAATAAGAGATCCGCCCGTATATGGTGGTACACAGCAGCGGTAGTTGCACCCTACACCAACAGTTGCTGCTTTATACGTCAAGTGTTCTTGCTCTATACATCAAATGTGTTGTTCTATACATTAACGGATTTTGCTTTATACACCAACGGTTGCTGTTCTATACATCAATGTGTGTTGACCTATACACAATGGTTGTTCCTCTATATAAGTATGGTTGTCGCTGCTTCCAAAGACGCTTATGTTTAATAATTAACCCTTTCCTTCATATTAACGAATTTTCACACATTTGCAAAAAGAGACGACCAAGATCAGACGCCTTCTTTAGGAGCGGTCTGATCAGGGTCTGTTCTGTTTGCTTATGACATGATATAAATCAGATTCTAAAGTCTTTGTCAGAGCAAATCATTTCCTTGAAAGATTTACATTTTGATCTAATAAATATTCATAATTTGATAATTTCTTACATGAATATTGAACAGGTAAAGAGTACATGATCTTTAGAGGACGTCTACTGTACTAAGGTATAGCTTACTATCGTTCTAAACAATGCTGACGTCACTGGGACGTATAAGGGTTCTTACCCGGCACCTGTATGCCACTGTGACATTACGCAACGTTGCTACCTTCCCCGGGGCCTCCTTGTCGGTTTCTCCATCCGCGTGCCTGGTTGACGAGAAAATCCGCATATCTGTGAGTGGCCTTGAAGCTGGCCAGCTTGTAACACTTACGTCGTTAGTTGAGGAAAATGGAAGCAAGTTCGAAGCCAGAGGAGTGTTCAAAGCGAACAAAGCCGGAAAGGTGGACAACATATACGACCCTTCTATAGCAGGCACCTTTACACGTAAGTCAGCAAAACAGGAAGAGAAGTCATGCAGGAAAACTTATTAACAGTTTACTCTATATATGCGCATTTTACCGCAGTTGCAAACAGAGTAGACTCAGATCCATTAGGAGCCGTATGATCAACGTCTGTTCTGTTTGCTTATGAAATACAGTAAAACCTCTCTATAACGGCCACTAAATTAGATTAAGAGTTTTGTGTTAAAGGCAGGTGTTTGCTTAACGCAAGGTGAAAGTTAAACAGAACGCTCCTTTAGGAGTGTTCTGATTTACTTTCACCTTGCTTTAAGCAGCCACCTGCCCTATATACCAACCAAATAACACAATTTAGTGGCCGTTATAGATAGGTTTTACTGTAATAATCTACAGCTTCTGTCATTATACAAGGTAATCTTTTCCTGTTGCAAATAGCTTGGATCCAGATGAGACACCGGATAAGTCGTTGTCTCGTCAGGTTCTAAACTGTTTGACACTCAGTCAAAAGCTTGGTCTAATCGGACAAAGTCAAAATTGCACAAGTTCCAGGTTAATGCAAATGGGTAGGACACGTTTGAGTCAGTATACTCAGGGAGCCAATAGTGTCTACCGTGTACCCCCCCCCCCCCTCCCCCCCCCCCCCCCCACTAGACTTTTTTTCATGGGTACCAAAATGTTCAGAAAAGTGTCATGAATCAGAATCGCGAATGTACTCAACTTAAATTCTTTTACGCTATGTGTATTTTAACTGTTTCCATGGCACCCCCCCCCCCCCCCCCAGAAAACTGGCTGTGATATGGGCGAATGTGTATGTATGGGTCATCATTACGAAAACTGGGGGTGGGGTTGTCATGGAAACGGTTAAAATACACATAGCGTAAAAGAATTTAAGTTTAAGTACATTCGCGATTCTGATTCAGGACACTTTTCTGAACATTTTGGTACCCATGAAAAAAAGTCTAGTGGGGTGCACGGTAGGCACTAATGGCTCCCTGAATAGTATATGTATATTCTATATATACACATATTGATTCAAACGTGTCTTACCCCTGTCGTTTAATGTAATGTTAACGTATGTTTTTTTAAATTTTATTTCTATTGCAACCTAACTATTCAGAAGTCACCAATTTGAAAAGCATTCACGAATGGAAAGACAGGGCAGCATGAATTTAAAAACGAGCGTGCATGGGACTTAACTCTCTCGCTGCCAAATAATGGCATCTGTGAATATTGCCGTCTGCCAAATTTGTCGTCTGTTATAATTTTCATTTAATTTTTCTCAACGTTTCTTTAAAACAAATACTGGAGTAACAAACAGTTTTGATCCTGATTTAGCATCGATTTGCCCGGTGTCTCATCTGGATCAAAACTGTTTGCACAATGTTCATCATATTTCGCTGACAATGTCGCACCTGTGATTATCATGGCAGCGAAAGATGTTAAATATTTTAAATGAAGACAGCTTGTTTGAAATACATGTACAAAAACAAGATGTGTTTGTGAAACACTATGCCCCCTGCCCAATTTGACATTTGACCCTGAAGGATGACCTTGACATTTCACCCTCAAAATGTACAGCTTCATGAGATACACATGCATGTCGAATACAAAGTACATGTATCTACAATGTATCTCTACTGGTTGAGAAGTTATGGCCAATGTTAAAGTCGGTGATTTGACCCTTGAAGGATGACGTTGACCTTGACATTGCGCCCCTCAAACTGTGCAACCTCATGAGATACACATGAGGGCCAAATATCAAGTCTCTATCTGTCCTGGTTGAAAAGTTATGACCAATGTTAAAGTCAGTGAATTTACCTATATATTTGACATCTAACCTTGAAACGTGACATTGACCTTGACATTGCGCACCTCAAAATGTGCGGCTTTATGTGATACATATGCATGCCAAATATCAAATCTCTATCTGTACTGGCTCAAACGTTATGACCAATGTTAAAGTTGGTGACAAACAGACAGACATACAAGACAAAAACAATATATGGCCCCAGATTTGATGGGGGGCATAAAAATATTCAGAATGACATTTATTTCAGAGGTTGAGCCTATGGGCTTGTTCTGGAGCCTCGAACAAACGCCAGGACAGACGCCATATTTGATGTTGACCAAGGGGGATGTGTCTACCCCGCTAATATTCAACATCAGTGTCTATAATGGCGCCCATGTCGATGGTTACCAAATTAGCCAGACCCCATTGGCATCCACTGCTGTCCATAGGTTTTATAAGAGACCCTCGGTGCGCAGGGTGCCAGTAACAAAAGGTCCATACAAGGGAACTATATTTATTCCTGATGGTAAGTTACAGGTTGCTGTAAAAATAAAACTACGGCTGCTCAATATATATATTTAATCATTTAATGGTTTTTGTCACATTGCCTTTGCAAGAGGTGGTTATGTAGACGGATCCGGTAAATTTAAAAAGTTAAATAAATGTATACTCAGTAAAGCCCCTCTAAACCGGAATTGTAGACGAATTTAGATTTTTTTGGGCAGGTGACTGATTAATGCAGGATGAAAGTAATGGGGTTTTCTATCTGATTTTCACATTACATTAAGCTGCCACCTGTCTCCAAGACCACTATTTTTAAGACTTTAACCGATATTTACCTATTAAGTCGTCTATAAATAGCGGTCCGTGATCGTACATCAATGTTAACCCGATTCGACGCCCCACTGAAAACGTGGAAGCTGACCAGGGTCTACATTGTTTGCAGACACCAGTGGGGCTTTTCCCGTAACGACTGTCATACTGACCATGTGTTACAGGTGATGGACCATTCCCGGCACTGACTGATATGTCTGGAGTATTCACGTCATTAACAGAGACCCGGGCAGCTCTTCTTGCGTCACATGGCTACGCTACTTTTGCTCTCTGTTACCTGTACCAGGACGGCCTTCCTAAAACCCTACTCGGTGCTAATCTGAAATACATTAAGGTACTTGGCATGCATTTTACCTATTTACCTCAAATACAACCCTTTTAACGTAATTGCAAACAGAGTAGATCGAGATCAGATGATTTCTTTAGAAACCATCCGACTAGGCTCTGCCCTTTTTTTATTATGGAATAATATAGATCTTATACTACAATTTCTGTCATCGCTGAAAATTCATGTCTCCAGATGACATTATAAAACTCCGCCAGACAGATGAATTTATGCAGGAGCCGTTCGATCTGGGTCATCACTATTTGCTACTGTATCAATCTAATTCAAAATGATAGAAGTCGTGGCAAATTGAATTATTCAGCTTTACAAACCTGTGGAGATGCGAAAATGGATGTCCGAATACTTAGGATACTGTAGGGCAAATGGCGTATGTTGTCAGACTTGATGAGATAACCCTTAATCCATTACCTCAGGCTATTTTTGACCCATTGCCAGAATAGGCTATTTTAGACTCATTACCTTATTGGCTATTTGTAAACCAAATCTTTCTGGATAAATCTACTGAAAAGCAGCATTTACTAGAAAAAAAAGAAAATTTTATAATTGTGTAGTTATAAAACCATTGTGATAAATAGAGCATTTGTTCCATTGGAGCAAAAACTCTATTTATCACAATTGTTTCAAAAAGTGACTTTACAGAGGCGACAAACTGCGTCAATATGGGGGATGAATTAAAACAGTTAAATTTTCTTAGTGGAATGCGCCATCGTTGTTCACAGATAACCCCATTCAGTAAAAAGGGATAATTTTGCTCAAACGAAATTAGAATGGCAGCCAGTGCTGACCTACTCTTTGTCAGCTGGGGGGTCCCCAGGGGGACAGTTCTGACCTGAGTCTACGTTGCAAATAGCATTCTACCTGTTTTCCACATTCAAATGATTTAGGCTAAGAACTTAAGCAGAGCAATAGATAAATGTTCTCAGATACAAAATCGTAATTTCTCCACCAAACCCTTCTTCGAGACAATTCTAAAGAGTGGTCACAACATAGGGTTTAATGAAGAAACAAAGGAGTAATTCTTAAAAATATTTTAATATACGCATCTTATCTGGGCCTCTGTTAAGTGCGTATGTAACGGACGAACACAATCAGTTTAAGCCTAGATAAGATTATGGGTAGCTCAGTGTATAATCAGCATCAACACTGTTCGACACTAAGGTCGTGTATTAGTTGAAAGAAGGCTACATAGATTTAGCGTACGTTACAAAAGCAGTTAAAAACATTGCTTCACATACTAAAAATGAGGCATGCGCGTGAATAAATTACATATGCATAAATTAATGTTCATGTAAGAAACTATGACGTCATGTATAATAATGAGATTTTATAATGCAATATGATCACAGAATACATACCCGTTGCATAAACTGTAGAATCATGTCTATATATGCAAACATGGTAGGAGCCATTTGAATGTATCTACCGAAAAGGAGCATTAATTAGAGGAAAGGAAAAATTTAGAATTTTGCAGTTTGAAACCATTGTGATAAATAGAGCATTTGCTCCTATAGGAGCAAATGCTCTATTTATCACAATGGTTTCATAAAGTGACTTCTATATATGCGCAAAAATGCATCACTAGGAGATAATGTGTTAAATTACTGTCAATGCCGGTCAAGGTACCTCTGTCTGGTAAATGGTTAAGGTAGTATCTATAGTAGTTTTACCCTTTCGGCGCCAAATTCCTAATTGTCGTCTGCAGTCCAATTTTGCTTAATCATTTGGTGCAATAGGGAAATAAGATAAATGAATGCAAATTTCAAAGGAATAAACACATATATAGAAATAGAGTTTGAGACAAAAAGTGAAGTCCCTGATCAGACGCCGCCTTGAAAAGGTGGCGTCTGATCTGGGACTGCACTATTTGCCATGGTGCTTTTTTGCGACATTGGTGGTGAAGGGGTTAATGCAGAGTGACAGTGGTGTATTCAGCTCCTCTGTAGTCTTTCCCACGTGAATAATCTGTCTAAATAAATATAAATTATTCTTTACTAAAGTCCTATTTGAGATGGGTCTTACTGTATAAATATCAATGTTTTAACCCTTGTGCAATGTTCTAGGAGGCGACTGAATGGTTCATTCAACAGGACTATGTGGACGAGACTCGGTGTGGAGCTGTTGGTCTCAGTCACGGAGGCTGCCTAACACTCCAGTGTGCTACAGTGGTTCCACAGGTAAGGATATTACACCAAAAAGAGGTTTACTTAAGTCACATGTTTAACCATTTCCCTGTTCAATATTCATGTAAGAAGCAACGACATCATAAAAAATATATTAGATGATTTTTTATAATGTAAACTTTTCCAGAGATTTTTTCCGTTCACAAAAACTAAAGAATCAGATCTATATCATGTCAAAAGCAAACAGGGCAGACTCAAATCAGACGGTTCCTATAGGAGCCGTTTGATCTGAGTATACTCTGTTTGCAAATGCGTGAAAATTCGTTTATATTAAGGAAAGGGTTAAGTATTCTGATTAGAAGAGTTAACCCATTAACCCTTTCGGTGCCAAATTTCTAACTGTCGTCTGCAATCCAAGTTTGTTAAATCATTCAGTAAAATAAGGAAATGAGATAAGTAAATGCAAATTTCAAAGGAATAAAGCACATATATAGAAATAGAGATTGAGACAAATAGTGCAGTCCCTAATCAGACGCCGCCTTGAAAATGCGGCGTCTGATCTGGGACTACACTATTTGTCGTGGTGCATTTATGCGACAGCGGTGGTGAAAGGGTTAAGAAATAGAGACGCCTTTGACGCATTTGCAATCAAGGTAGACCCAGATGATATGGCACCTGTTGGAGCCGTCTGATCATGATCTGCTCTGCTTGCTTCTGATATTTCAGGTAGGATTCTATCTTTTCTGGCTTTATACAAATGTCATTACAAAATTCAGCAACTCAATGTTCGTACAGTGATAAATCGTGAAGAAAAACATTAAGGTTATCAACACCATTGATAAGAAAGACAATTGACGAGTTGTTTACCAAGTACTCACAATAGTACGAAGTGTGAAAGTTTAAAACATGGACTTGAACCAACTGAAAAAAGAACATAATGCAGTGCCAATTGCAAGACAGTTCTATCTATCGAGCGAAACAGCGATGATCTTTTCAACCAGTTTGGATCCAGATGAGCTTCTCATCAGAATTTAAACTGCCTGACACCCTGGTCTAGGATTTGGGAATAAATGGAAGAAAACATTGTTTTTGGAAGAAAGGAATATGACAATTTTGCAAATGCAAGTAGATATTAACTCATTCAGTGCCATGAACACGGATCTGTGATATCATATGCAAACAGTTTATATCCAGATTAGACTCCTAGTAACTGGACGTCTCATAAGGATTCAAACTGTTTGACACTGTTTATCTTTTTACATGTGTACATGTTTAAGGAAATTGAAAAACCTTGAATTGGACGCTGGCACTGAAAGGGTTAAAGAATGGCTATTCTATTCTTAATACAGTTTACATATAACAGTAATTTAATAGCTAAATGTTTTGCAATGGCTTATGAACAAAGGAATGTTTGACCATTACCAAAAATGGTGGAATCAGATCTATATTAGAAACATGATATAAGCAAACACAGCAGACCCTGTAGACCTATATAGGAGCCGTCTCATCTGAGTTTTCTCCGTTTGCAAATGTTTTAAATGGCGCCTCTGTCAGAGAATGTGTTGGCGATGCTGTTTTCTTCACCTGTGCCTTATTGAGAAATTGTTAATATTTATCAATCTGTCTCTCGAATTATAATTCTTTCTTAAAAATGAAGCAGAAGAAAATTCCTTTCAACAATTGTGTCGTATGCGTCAGTTCTCAAACGATATATTCATTAACATTCCTTTCATTAATACAATCGATGTCAAACTGATTGAACCCACTTGAGATGCGTAGCACCCTAAGAACATTACGTTCTTCCTTGTCGAAAATTCTTGCAAGAAACTATGTCATCATGCATATTTATTAGTTGAATTTTGATAAATAAATGTTGTCTGACTTGTTTTACAGATCAAAGTCATCGTTAATATTAACGGTGTACCGTTATCTGTTGCTCCCCTTAATGACGCATTTGTCACGGGCAAAATTCCAAACAGAGACAAGACCGGAAAGCTGTGGTAGGTGATACTGTTGGAACTGTCCATTGTCGTAATCAGTCTGTGTTTTATACTCTTCAATGTATTGCATCTCGAGGAGATTCTTGAGAGGGTGAACTATGTCTAATGTGACCAAGACGGTTGTCTTCGCTATTGATTTTATATATAGAGAGATTATGACGTATTTCAATATTATACAAACTGGTATAAACTGGTACAAAATGCTCACAATTTGATCCAGAATGTCAAAATCAAGTTTTTACCACTACTAATAAATTGTATTAAATAGTTTACATTTATGGCAGGTGGCTGATTAAAGCAAGGTGAAAGTAAAACAGAACGCTCCTATAGGAGCGTTCTGTTTTACTTTCACCTTGCTTTAAGCAGCCACGTACTGCCTTTAACACAAAATATTTGATGTAGTTTAGTGGCCGTTATAGAGAGGTTTTACTGTACGTTACTCGGCGTCCCATCTGGATCCAAACTGTTTGCAAAGGTCATCAAGGTTAATGCTATGTAGATTGTAGTTACACCGTTAAGCTCTCGATTTATAAAAACCGGACCATATTGGACAAGTGAAACTGACAATTCCGAGAAATCTCTGTTTTCAAGCTTGTGACAAACCATTGACCGAGTGTCAAAGACCTTGAATCCTGATGAGACACCGAGTTACTAGGTGTCTCATATAGATCCTTGCAAAAGGCAAATGTATTAACAAATTCGCCAACAGATTGTTGTTGTTGCTATAGTTGCAATACGTATGCATTGTCTTCAAATATATTCACAAGTCGCCCACAGGGGGAAGTTGCAATAGTTATGCATTAAATCTTCAATGGGTTTCACAAATTCGCCCACAGGGATTGGTTGCAATAGTTGTGCATAAAAACCTTCAAAGGTATTCACATATTCGCCCACAGGGAATAGTTACAAAAGTTCTGCATTAAGTCTGCGAATGTGTTCACGAATTCGCCCACGTGGGGTAATTGCAATACTTATGCATTAAGTCTCCAGATGTATTCACAAATCGCCCACATAGGACAATTGCAATAGGTATGCATTAACTTTTCAAATATATTCTTTAACCCATTCACTCCTGGTGACAGATTTGTGATACATTTGCAAACGGGTTGAACCCAGATTATACGCCGGGTATTTCGGTGTCTCGTCAGAATCCAAACCTTTTGATACTCTGGTCGCTTTTCTGTGAATAATTCATTTTGAAATTAGAAATAGTCAATGAGTTTTGATTCCCGGGACTGAATGGGTTAAGATAATTTTTCTGCATGTTTCTATTTTGTTTCCAGGCCATACGGCGATCTCGTGTATAAGACGGACAGGGGAGTTGATCTCACTGATATACTAGGGAATGTGGACGATCTTCTCCTCGTACCGGTATGTAACTTTCGTCAACTCTTTCAAAACATTTGTATATTCAATGTAAACATAGGATCCAGATAAGAATATGTGGACTTGTCGTCACACCAAGTCCCGCATGTGTTTTGAATGAGCGAGTTAAGTTGTGAGAGAGCTAATCCCTGCGACTGTGGTTGCTGTGATGTCCCTCCGGTTGTTGTTGTGGTTGTGTTGCTGCATATGTGGCTGTCGCTGTGTCTTTACAACGGTGATTATCGTTGTGACGCTGCAACTATGGTCGTGGTGTTGCTCCAACCGTAATCGATGTGGTGCCACTGCAACAGTGGTTGTCGTGGTGTCGCTCCAACTATGGTTGTCATTGTGACGCTCCAACCGTGCTTGACGTAGTGTCACTGCACTTGTGGTCGTCGTGGTGCCGCTCCAACTATGGTTGCCGTGGTGTCGCTGCACAGGTATGGTTATTGTCGTGTCGCTCGCTCTAATTTGTAGTTGACTGAGTCATTGCAAACGTGATTGTCCTGGTGTTAGAGTTGTCTTGTAATTTGAGCGAACCTTGGTTTCAATACTATGGTAGAATTGTTTTTTGCATTGAGGTATGAGGCAAACAGAGCATATCCTGATCAGATGGTTCTTGTATGAAGCATCTGTCCTGGGTCTACACCACTGATGGCTCCTTTAAATGTATTTAAGCATCAAGGATGCTATTGTTATGTAAAGGGTAATAAATAACATACTGCAGAGTTACTTATTGGCAGAATTAAACCTTTCAACGCCGAATTTTTAAATGGATTGTTCCAAACTTCAAGCAGGTCAGGCTTACCGTGAATATTCGGGGATATTAAAGGGTAAGTGTAACATGGCTAACAGTGTAGACGCTGATCTAGGAGCCCTCTCATCTGGGTCTACACTGTTTGTATAGAACATTTGGGGACTCGATTCCCGCACTGAAAGGGCTACGGGCAACAGATGAACGCTAGCATCTGATTGCCAATCCTATAGCATTTAGACGGCGCCATGCAAAGAAGAAATAAAAAAGTATAATAAAAAAATTATGGTTATTGAAATGGGGGAATATATTATTGATTATCATTGGAAAGGCCTTCAGGCCTCTCCATAGTGTTGGAATTGGATGTCGGCGTATTCTGGGACGGTTTACAATTTATCTCAAGGAGTTTTGAATTGGGATAGTAAAAAGAATATCGCCGTCTACCGGACGGGACGAGTCGTGGCTATTCGCATGCGCGAGTATTGGTTATATAAAAAATACGCAGCCAAACTATCACTAACCAATAAGGAGATTGAATATTAAAGTATTTATAGAAAACGTGGTTGAATTTGTAAAAAAAAAAAGATCATATGAATCCAGAATGTCGATATCTTAATTCAAATAGACATGATTATTTTATCCCAGACTCTCCAATGAGTTTTGCATTCCGTATAAAAATCGAGTAACGGTCGGCCCAGTTTCTATTTTTTTACCTACTCATAAATCGATGGAGCTGAAGAGATTATTTAGGTCTATGCCATTTCCCGTCCCTTTAGAGTTTCTTAACCTAATTATCATGCGAGTAGAAAGAAAACCTGCACTTTTTATCCATCAATATTTGCTTCCCGACTTGATTCTTATTAAACCACATTTCTCCATAGGCCTACATAACACTAATAAATCAGAGTTACTATATCGATGGCTCAGTGGTCGAGTGGACTAACGCGTCGGGAATTAGTGTTCAAGTTTACACTTTGTATGACCCGGCGTGTATTACCAAAAAAACATTTTTCTCTTTTTTTTTCTTTTCTCGTATTTGTATAATTCTATTGGTGATTTTTCCGTTATTCCATCAACATATTTACTGAAAATTGAAATACTAGGCAGTGGCGCTTGATAGTCATCGTCTTCGTTCTATTTATAGCGCACGTACTATTTGATATGCACAATATTTATTTATAGAAACCTATTTACGATCCGGTTCCAAAACCTTGTCAAACGGCCCCTGTATATAGCAACTGTTCGATAAAAAAAACTGCTGCAGGCCTCTCCTTGGCTTCCTTTTAGAAGGAAACCAACTTGTTTATCTGAGCAATATTTGACCTAATTCATTTTTCTCAAAACACACAGTCAGTGTGTCAAACAGTTTGGACCCTCGCGAGATGCAGCTATTCTGCGCTTCACGTGGACCTAAATTGTTTACAGTTAAACCTTTCTAAACCGGGCATTACATTTTGTATAAATATTGGTCTTGGAGACAGGTGGCAGCATATCGGACTTGGGCCAGCTTAATGCAGGGTGAAAGTCATGCAGAAAGTCCCTCTAGGAGCGTTCTGCATGACATTCAGCCTGCATTAAGCAGCCACCTGCCTGAAAATATCTAAATTCTTATTTACTAGAATTCCGGTTTACATGAGTTTTACTGTATACATAAGCATAAATTATCCACAAGCATGCACAGTTAAAGCCGGTATACATGCAACAGCGTTTAAAGCCACAGATACCTGTGATCCAAACCACAGGTGTCTGAGATTCAAACCCCTGTTTAATTTTATTTCCAAGGCCTGGCAACATGGGGCAAAGATATTGACCATTGTTGGTGAAGACGACAAGCAGGTGGAGCCCACCCTTTACAAATATGTCATAGACAATATGCCAGACAAGTACAGATCTAACATGGAGATGCATTCATACCCTGGAGCTGGCCATCTCATCGAGCCCCCATACAGCCCGTTGTACCACACATCCAAACCAGGGCGGTCTAGAATGGCAACTATGGAATTTATTCCCGACCATTTCAGAGGTTTTCCCTTTTTACTAGCCAGTATATTCATTGAGCTTGTATAAAAAGTTTTAAAACGTATGCAGTAGTTTTAGAATATTTAGTTAACTTCCCCTCATATCAATGCCTTTATTGGAACCGTCTGATCAGGGTCTGTTCTGTTTGCTTTTGACATTATATAGATCTGAATCTGCAGTTTTTAGCAAAACATTCTCTTGAGTGAGAAAAAAAAATACATTATAGAAATTCAGCTAATGAATATTCATGATGTCACTATTTCTTACATAAACGTTGATTAGGTAAAATAAAACATCATTTTTAAAGCGAATTAAATTTAAGGGTTTAACCCATTTCTTCACATAAACGCCTTTTCACGCATGTGCAAACAGAGTAGACCCAGATCAGACGATCAGGGTCTACTCTGTTTACTATTGGAATTTGGTCGATCTGTTTCTTTAGTTTCAAAAATGGCTACAATGTTTAACCTTTCATATTTCATTATAACTATTTTGTTCATGAATATTCAGTAGGTACCTGTATTTAAATTTCAAATAAGCACAGAACAGTGAACAGTGGCAAACAGTTTGCCTTTGCTATGATGTCCTAAAGCAGTATTTATAATGCATCATATCATTCTGAGTTTCTACTAATAAGGATTGAACCTGGGATAAACTATTTAGATAAAATTGTATAGTCTGAACACCAAGGTAAACGTCTTATTTAATGCTCTATTTATCACATTGGTTTCAAACCTATATACATGTATATATATACATGTATTTATTTATTTCTTTTTTTAAATAAAAATGTTCCTTCTTTTCTAGTAAATATCCCCTTTTCACTAGATTTATTCAGAGAGGTTGGGTTTAATAGTACACTCAATATTCATTCAACGGTTTATTACTGAACTAAGGCCCCGGTGTAATATAGTTTGAAACCCAGCGGTTTATTACAGAACTAAGACCCTGGTGTTATATTCTTCTGAAACCCAACGGTTTATTATTGAACTAAGGCCCCGGCGGTGTAATGTATTTCAGATGGCGTAATGGCATTAGGTGGCAATCCGGAGCACCATGCAAAGGCACAAGAGGATTCCTGGCAACGAATACTGACATTCCTGGAAACGCATTTAAAATGCGGGGAGTAGAGAGTGTGAGAAATGACAATGATTAGTTAATTTATCAGTCTCTGAAATAATGGACATTCACATTGTTATGTCATTTATACAATGGATATCATTAGTTTACTGTATGAGAGTAGTTGTCTCGCGCATGAGAGACTACATAGAAAACAGGAATGAAATACAGAACAGATATACCGACAGACTTCTTCAGACTATCTCTCTTTCTCATCTTACTCTCCTCTCGCTCGCTCGCTCTTTTTTATATATATTGTACTATATATTATCCCCCACTCTTCCCTCTCACTCTCCTCTCACTCGTTATCAAATATAACATGTATTATTATTATTATTATTATTATTATAATACATGTATATACGGGACAATTGGCCAATGCATGTGATACTTGCAGGGTCGCATTTCCTAATAATACTAGACATTTACACAACGTTTCATATAAAAATTGCAAACTGTTTCTATGATGTGACAAAAGACGGCTAAAGCAGTTACATTTTTTAAACAAATAGCAGTAACTCTTGCGTTCCGAGGTCAAAGTGAATGAACCTTGCAGGGTCGTGTATACTTATGCTACTCAACAGTTACACAAAGTTTTATAGAAAAACTTCAATAGTTTCTGAGATATGACTGACAGAAATATTGGGCGTTTGGCAAACAAAGGCCCATAACTCTGGTGCTCCAATGTTAACGTGAGTGATACTTGCAGGCCCTAGTTTCTATGTGGTATTAAACATTTACAACAAGATGTGTTTGTGAAACACTATGCCCCCTCGATATGATATTTGACCCTGAAGGATGACCTTGATCTTGACATGTCACCCCTCAAACTGTGCAGCTTCATTGGGTACACATGCATACCAAATATCAAGTCTGTATCTCTACTGGTTCAAAAGTTATGGCAAATGTTAAAGCTGGTGACCTTTGACCATGAAGGATGACCTTGACCTTGACATGTCACCCCTCAAACTGTGTGGCTTCATGAGATACACATGCATACCAGTATCAAGGCTGTATATCTACTGGTTCAAACGTTATGGCCAATGTTAATGTTGGTGACCTTTGACCTTCAAAGATGACCTTGACCTTGACATGTCACCCCTCAAACTGCGCAGCCAAATGAGGAACACGTGTATACCAACTATCAAGTCTGTATCTCTACTGGTTAAAAAGTTATGGCCACTGTTAAAGTTGGTGACCGTTGACCCTGAAAGATGGCCTTGACATGTCACCCCCAAACTGTGCAGCTTCATGAGATACACATGTATACCAAATGCCAAGTCTGTATCACTACTGGTTCAAAAGTTATGGCCAATGTTAAAGTCGGTGACATTTTACCCTGAAAGATGACCTTGACATGTTGCCCCCCAAACTGTGCAGCTTCATGACATACACAGGCATACGAAATGTCAAGTCTGTATCTACAGGTTCAAAAGTTATGGCCAATGTTAAAGTTGGTGACCTTTGACCCTAAAAGATGACCTTGACCATGACATGTCGCCCCTCAAAATGTGCAGCTTCACGAGATACACATGCATACCAAATATTAAGACTCTATCTCTATTGGTTCAAAAGTTATGGCCAATTTGAAGTTGGTGACCTTTGACCCTGAAGGATGACCTTGACATGTCACCCCTCAAATGGTGCAGCTTCATGAGATACACAAGCATGCCACATATCAAGTCTCTATCTGTACAGGTTCAAAAGTTATGGCCAATGTTAAAGTCTGTGATTTGACCCATATATTTGACATCTGACCTTGAAGGATGACCTTGACATTGACATGTCACCCTTCAAAATGTGCGGCCTTATGAGATACATATGCATGCAAAATATCAAGTCTCTATCTGTACTGGCCCAAAAGTAATGACCAATGTTGAAGTTGTGTTAAAGTTACAAAGAAACAGACAATTTGACCTTTGACCCTGAATGGTGACCTTGACCTTAACATGTCACCCCTCAAACTGTGCAGCTTCATGAGATACACAAGCATGCCCAATATCAAGTCTCTATCTCTACTGGTCCAAAAGTTATGGCCAATGTTAAAGTCGGTGATTTGACCCATATATTTGACCTCTGACCTTGAAGGATGACGTTGACCTTGACATGTGACCCCTCAAAATGTGCAACTTTATGAGATACATATGCATGCCAAATATCAAGTATCTATCTGTACTGACTCAAAAGTTATGACCAATGTTAAAGTTGCTGACAAACAAGCAAACAGACAAACAGACAGGGCAAAAACAATATGCCCCCCAGATCAAATCGGGGGGGGGGGGGGGGGGGGGGGGGGGGGGGGGGGCATAAAAAGTTCCAGAGAAACACTCACCTTCTGAGATGTGACTCTGGAACGGACGGACACACAGACTGAAAGACGGCCGGACAATGTCAACATTATAACCGTCCACCGTCGGTAGGGTATAGTAATTGAGATACAATTCAACATTGTTCCACTACACAGATATTGCCCTTCTGTCACGCTCTGTAATTATATACAGTTCATCTATTTCCGTTGACAGGTCCTGTGGCAATGGTGAGGACAAGAAAGGAAAAATACATGTATATAGTATATATTAATTAACCCTTTGAATGTAGCATTTGCAAACAGTATAGACACAGCTTGGTGGGTTCCTAGAGGAGCCCTCTGATCAGTGTCTGCATTGTTTGTCGTAAAAACTCTCAAGCAAATTTAACCCTTCTCTTGCTGAATTTTAAAATACATTTCTCCTTCTTTACCCATGCCCTGTTGTATAATTACATATATCTTATTTCGCTGTGCAATCACTGCTGTGGAGTGCACTGGTTGCACAATCAACTTGTAAATAGTGCAGACCCTGATGAGACAGCTCCTGCAGGAGCTGTCTCATCTGGGTCTTCACTATTTTCTGTTAGGTATATTGACGTGAATAGCAAGCAAATTTAAGCCGACTACATACACATTTACACTGATAGGTCATAACCCTTTACTCCATAAATTAATACGCCTTTCTACGCCTTTGCAAACAGAGTAGACCCAGATCAGATGGCTCCTGTAGGAGCCGTCTGATGAGGGCCTGCTCTGTTTGCTTCTGGGATTATATACATCTGATTCTACAGTTTTTGCTTTGGCAAAATTTCCATGTGCAAATCAAATATGCCTTTACAAAAATAAATCTAATCAATATTCATGACGTCATTATTTCTTGCATGAATATTCATGGAGTAAAGCGTTAAAAAGTTTCAGTTGTTTAGTGATACAGTTTTGAAGAAATTATTAGGACAAAAATAACAAGAATAATAAAGGGAGATAATTAAGAACTGTGCTAGATGGCACTTACAGCAAGTACTTTTTGCATTGCTCTTCTTCATGCATTTCCAAGGAATAACGCACAGATATAGAAATAGAGATTGAGACAAAAAGTGCAATACAAATATGATTCTACATTTTCTGCTATGATTCTATACATGTAGATCTGATTCTACAGTCTCTGCCATTTGTTTAAATTCAACTGAATGAAGTGAATCACCCTACCGTAACAATGAACAGTACATATATCAGGACATTATTTGAAGTTATTTTTAAACAACTTGTAGACAAATATACTCTATAATAGCCCAAGTATTCAGACAGACAAAATGTTGCTTGTTTCATAGGGATACCTGCCAATAATACGCGTAAGCGGAGTTGGGCAGTATCTATAGATAGATAGATAGATAGATAGATATCGGGTTTTGTTTGTTTGTATCAGGGTTTTATGTTACTTTAACATAATTTCAGTCAAATCGCGACGTCCAGCTAATTACAGTGGCAGCAAGGCCCCAGAGGGCTTTCGCTGTATTGAGCAATTTACATTGTTTCATGCACAGAAGAACATCCAGAGAGAAGGCTTATGACCTACCACAGACCAGCTTAAACAGAATACATTGTATTACAGTTTCTATTATCGTTTTGAGTATGTAGTCAGTTGGTACATGTGTATGGACAAAGTTATCTATCTGAAACACATTCATCAATGCAAGAAGACTGTATATACACATGGATTGGCAACATTATTAAATTAATATTCATGTAAGATATGACATCATGAACATTCTTTTATTTGTGTCATTTGAACAAGGGAGTTTTTGGCAAATCAAAAACTGTCGAATCATATCTACCAGTTTAACCCTTCTCTTGCTGAATTGTAAAATGCATTTCTTCTTCTATACCCATGCCTGTGGTATAATTACATATATCTTCACTGTCTACAATTATTTCTCTGTGCAATCAGTGCTGTGGAGTGCACTGGTTGCACAATCAATTTGTAAATAGGGCAGACCCTGATGAGACAGTTTCTGCAGGAGCTGTCTCGTCTGGGTCTTCACTATTTACAGGTAGGTATATTGACGTGAACTGCAAGCGAAGGGTTAACATTCCACAGGGAAACAGAGCAGGCACTGATCAGAGTTTGTATAAAACAGCTGGGCTGCTGGAATTGGTGCATACTCAAACACTAAAATTGTCATTTCTCCACCCAACCCTGTACTGTGACCACGATTAAGAATAGTCTCTCTTAGACAATTCAAAATCGTGGTCACAGTTTAGGGTTTGGTGGAGAAATAAAGGAACAATTCTTGAAAATGTTTTAATTTAGGCATCTTATCTAGACTTCTGTATAGAAGCTATCTGACTTTTACCTACCCCATTTACAAGTGTGTTAATATGCAAGTATAACTCTTTATAAAGTAATGTATTAACACTGAGTTAAATTCATAACAGAAAAAAACACAAACTATCTTCTTGTTGCTTTTTTATTTATATGCAAAAACTTTGTAACCATAAATGTATTCCTAAAGCATCATAACAAAAACTACTCAATTGTTTATTGTGCAGGATATTGCTCGTTTTATCTATTAATTATATCAACATATCTCAACCCTTTTCCTGTTCTATGTTTATATCAAATTTCCTACAAGAGCCATCTGACCTGGGCCTACTCTGTTTGCAGGTGCGTGAAAACATGTTTATATGAAAGAAAGGGTTAATGCATGATATCAATGAATATTGGGTGTATATCCATGCATGGTATCAATATATAAATGTATGGTATCCATGTACATTGTATATTACTGCATGATGTAAATATACATGTGTAAATGCATGATATCAATATATATTAATGCATGATATCAATGTATATTACTGATGATAGCAATGTATATTGCAGCTTGATATCAATTTACAATGGTATATTACTGTATGGTATCAATATAACATTGTATGATATCAATACATTAATGAATGATATCAATACATGGCATCAATGTATCAATACATGGCATCAATGCATGACAACAATGTATGAGCACATGCTATCAGTATATCGATGCATGATAGCAATTGTATATTACTACATGGCATCAATACATCATTGCATGTTATCAATATCAATGAATGAATGATGAATGCATAGCATTAATGTATCAATGCATAACATCAATATACAACTGTACCAATGCTCGATAGCAATGTATCAATGTTTATTAGTGCATGATATAAATGTATGTTCAATTAATATTATGTATCACTAATAACCCTTTCCCTCAAATAAATGCTTCTTAGCATGCATTTGCAAACTGAGTAGACCCAAATCAGATGACTTCTCTAGGGTCTGCTCTGTTTGCTTATGAAATTATAATAGATCTGACTCTTCAGTTTCTACCAATACCAAACAATCCTGTTATTGACCTGTATGCGTATAGCATTATAAAAATTCAGCTAATAAATATTCATGACGTCATTATTTCTTACATGCATATCAATTATTGAACAGGGAAAGGGATAAGAAGCATATTTTTCCAATATCTACTTGGTGCTTGAAAAGTCTGGTACGGTTAAATATTCTGACTTGCATTGATTATACACAGTAATGCCTTTTTAACCCTTTACTCCATAAATACACCTTTACGAATAAAGTAGACCGAGATCAGACAGCTCCTATAGGAGCCGTCTGATCTGGGATTGCTCTGTTTGCTTATGGAATAATATAATACAGTTTCTGCTTTGGCAAAATTTTCATGTGTTATTGTCATTTTAACAATTGATCTAATTAATATTCATGATGTCATCATTTCTTACATGCATATTCATTGAGTAAAGGGTTAACCCATTCCCTCAGTCTTATTTATCACAATGGCTTCATAAAGTGACTTTTACAGAGGTGTAGAAAGGCGTATATATGGAGGAAAGGGTTAAAACAGATACATGTACTCAAAACAAAACTTATTTATAACTAGAGGTTTGTTTTAGTCACAAAAACAGATGTCTCCCCACCCATCCTCTTACCAATACACAAGTGTAATGTCTGTAACTCCAAAGTTATCAGGGTCTAATTTAAGTCATCAGGGGCAATAACTCCAAAGTTATCAGGGGGAGACAATTCAAAAAAACCAGGTACACACCAACTCATGTTGGTCAACATTCCTGTGAAGTTTGATGATGCCAGCCTTAGTGGTTTAAGAGATACGCATAGCACAAAGTTTGTCTAAATTTAAGTCATCAGGGTCAATAACTCCAAAGTTATCAGGAGGAGACAATTCAGAAACACAAGGTGCACAACAACACATGCTGGTCAACATTCCTGTGAACTTTGGTGATTCTATTCCTACTGGTTTCAAAGATATGCATGACACAAAGTTTCTCTAATTTTAAGTAATCATATCAGGGGCAATAACTCAACAATTATCAGGAAGAGACAATTAAAAAAAACAGGTGCACAACAACTCATGCTGTTCAACATTTCTGTGAAGTTTGGCGACTCCAGCCCTAGTGGTTTTAAGAGATATGCACGACATTAAGTAAAGTCATCAGGGGCAATAACTCCAAAGTTATCAGGGGGAGACAATCAAAAAGAACAAGAGCACAACAAATGCTGGTGAACATTCCTGTGAAGTTTTGTGACTCTAGCTCTACTGGTTTCAGAGATATGTGTGACACAAAGTTTGTCTAAATTAAAGTGTTCATATCAGGGGCAATAACTCAAGTTATCAGAGGGAGAAAATTCAAAAAATCCAGATGCACAACAACTCATGCTGGTGAACATTCCTACTCTAGCCCTAGTGGTTTCAGAGATACGCGCAACGCAAAGTAAAGTTTCTCTAATTTTAAGTCATAAGGGGCAGTAACTAGGGCTGAAATGGATACAAATTTTCTACTGCAATTACCCACGGGTACCCGGATTACCTATAACTCTATAGTAAAGACATATCGTAAGTACCTACTTTACATAGTATCCTCATTATTGGTTTCTTGAATGAAATATGAAACGTTGCTTGATTTTCACTGAAAAAACAGTGTGACCTAATGGCAATGTGCCTGATCATGCATGGAATTGAGAACGCGTTAAAATGAAAGTTTTATTATTTGTGAAAGTAAAGTGTGCTGTAACTGGTGAAAGTGTAGGCTATTCAATCATTCTTATGTTGCCCCACGACGTAAATCTGGTGTAAATAGGTAACTGATTCAAGATCGAAGTAATGTCCATAGTTGCACAGTTACACACCTTACATGTTGTTTTCCGTTGAGAAAGTTAGTGCAACAAATATTATGGCTTATTCGCAGCTTCAAATTTAATTGGCTGATTCTCTCTGCGGAGCAACATTTCCACACACAGACCCAGTCGAATACGCCAATTTACCACACGGAACACATCTATTGCTATATTCTGGAAAACGACGAGTAGTTACGAATACACATTTACCAGTCGAATACGAATGAAACAATGTTTTCACGGAGGTTTGTTACATGTCTGAATTTGTTTACTTGCTTATTCCTGCTGTGTCTGCTCGTAAACAAAAGGATGCTTGAATGTTCTCTTTAAATAACGTGTTTGTCAAGCTTTCTTTCTTTCACCCAGTTACGAGAATTGACAACTAGATTCTGCTTAATCGGGTAAAGGGAAGTGATTTTGTACCCGGATACCCGCTAATTTCTACCCGACCCATGGGTACCCGAGTACTCTTGTCAGCCCTAGCAGTAACTCCAAAGTTATCAGGGGGAGACAATTAAATACCCCAAGTGCACAACAACTCATGCTGATGAGCATTCCTATAGAGTTTGGTGACTTTAGCCCTACTGGTTTTAGAGATACCCACAGCACAAAGTATCACTAGTTTTAAGTTATCATATCAGGGGTAATAACTCAACAACTATCGGGAGACAATTAAAAAAACCACAACAAATCATGCTGGTCAACATTCTTGTGACTGTAGCCCTAGTGATTTTAAAAATATGCATGACACAAAGTTTCTCTAATTCTAAGTTATCATATCAGGGGCAATAACTCCAAAGTTATAAGGGGAAGACAATTCAAAACCCCATGTGCACAACAACTCATGCTGGTCAACATTCCTGTGAAGTTTGGTGACTCTAGCCCTACTGGTTTCAGAGATACACGCGACACAAAGTTTCTCTAAATAAAGGTGTTCATATCAGGGGCAATAACTCCAAAGTTATAAGGGGGAGACAATTCAAAACCCCAGGTGCACAACAGCTCATGCTGGTGAACATTCCTGTGAAGTTTGGTGACTCTAGTCCTAGTGGTTTCAGATATATGCACAACACTTAAGTCAAGTGTGTCTAATTTTAAGTCATCAGGGGCAGTAACTCCAAAGTTAATAGGGGGAGACAATTCAAAAAACCCAGGTGCAAAACAACTCATGCTAGTAAACAATCCTGTGAAGTTTAGTGACTCTAGCCCTACTGGTTTCAGAGATACACGCGACACAAAGTTTCTCTAAATAAAAGTGTTCATATCAGGGGCAATAACTCCAAAGTTATAAGGGGGAGACAATTCAAAACCCCAGGTGCACAACAGCTCATGCTGGTGAACATTCCTGTGAAGTTTGGTGACTCTAGTACTAGCGGCTTCAGAGATATACGCGACACAAACGTTTTTCTAATTTTAAGTCATCAGGGGAAATAACTCCAAAGTTAACAGGGAGAGACAATTCAAAAACCCCAGGTGCAAAACAGCTCATGCTAGTAATCAATCCTGTGAAGTTTAGTGACTCTAGCCCTACTGGTTTCAGAGATGCACGCGACACAAAGTTTGTCTAAATAAAAGTGTTCATATCAGGGGAGATAACTCAACAATTATCAGGGGAGACAATTCAAAAAACCCATTCCTGTGAAGTTTGGTGACTATAGCCCTACTGGTTTCAGAGATACGTGCGACACAAGTTTGTGATGGACAGACAGACAGACAGAAGTTTGTGACGGACAGACAGACAGACAACTCTGGCAAAAACAATATGTCTCTCCATAAATGGGGGAGACATAATTATGGTGGGGGGGGGGGGGGGGGGGGGGGGGGGGGTTCAGGACTGATATAGTAGCTATATGCTGGACAAAAGTAAGCTTCTCCTTAATATATCTGTTCTGTATTAACTTTTTTAAAGATTGAATTACATTTTTGTTGTGTTCATCGATGTATAAATCCAGACCTGATCACACACAACTTGCATGTAAAAAGTTGTGTGTGATCAGGTCTGGATTTATACATCCATGAACACAACAAAAATGTAATTCAATCTTTATAATTCCATCCATCTGTCCTTTTAAAGATTGTTACCTGTAGACATAAAAACAAATTTGACATTGGCTATTCTAAGTGTTATGCGTAGGAATTCAATCAATACACATTCTAACAACTATGTCACTTTGTGTACTGTATCCTACGTCATAGATGACGTATCACAGACTGTTCTCAACTATCTGACCTAGTTGACACTAAGTCTGGTCTGTAGCCCTCGCTTTGTTTTCTCCAAATCAACACACGGTTATCACTGCCGATCACCACTTTACTTCCATCCGAAAAAATCACTTTATCCCACCTCACAGAAGTTCACCTCGTCCTTTTCTCTCTACACTATTCCAGCCGCCTGGCTCTGCTGGTTCTTGATATACAATCACTTGCTTTTTACCATAAATTTCACTCTTTACACTTAAATTTCAAAATACGCGCTCCACAAAACTTCAAAACAACATTTTTCTCCCAATAATTCTACGTCAACATGCATGGTTTCAAAGAATTTGTCTATAAATAGAACTTCATGCATAGTAAAAAGAAGTAGTCCCATAGTGTATCGGCTACTGGTTACCGACTTCATGTAAATAATGGAGCAACGGCACAGAACCAGCTCTTTACATTCATTGAGAAATGATGTCAAATTTCAACCAATCAGATTCGGCGAATTTGTATAAATGTCGCTGGATTGGAATTATTACCTGATGAATATTCATATAAGAACTATGAATATTAATCAGTTGATGTTTTTATTTTTATAACGGCAAATTTCTTTTTACCTTGGCTTAAACCTTAGAATCAAATCTAAATTATCCCATAAGCGAACTGAGTAGACCATGATCAGGTAGCTCCTACAGGTGCTCTCTGATCTGGGTCAACTCCATCATCAAATGTGTAAAAATGCATCTTTCAGGTAAAGTTTAAACAGGCACCTCACCACAAACAGAGAAGACCATGATCAGATGGCTCCCGTAGGAGCCATCTGATCAGGGTCTGCTCTGTTCGCTTATGAAATGATATAGATATAATTCTACAACTCCTGCAACTGCAAACAAATCCTGTGTCGATTTCTATCATAAAAATGATCTAATGAAATCAATACCCATGATGTCATTATTTCTTACATGAATATTCATGGAGTAAATGGTTAAAGGCACAATTTTTCACCATAATCATATATAGAATCGTCAGTCCTTAAAGCAGTGCAAAAAATTGATACTACCGTTTTACCCTAATAATTTGGGCAAACTTAGGCAAATAGTGCAGGCTAAGATCAAACTGCTCCTGAAGGGTTTGTTTGATCATGGTCTATACTATTTGCCACTGTGTTAAATTTAACCCACTCCTCCATAGGCTATTTTTAGACCCAACCTCTTTGAATAAATATACAGAAAAGGAGCTTTTACTACAGAAAAGGACAATTTTAAAATTGTGTAGTTTTGAAACCAATGTGATAAATAGAGCATTTGCTCCAATGGAGCAAATGCTCTATTTATCACAATGGTTTCAAAAAGTGACTTTTACAGTGGCTTAGAAAGGCATATTTATGGAGGAAAGGGTTAAAGGTATTAAAATGGTTCCAATTTACTAATTCATGCAACTTTACAAACCCAAATGTTTGAAGGGTAGATCTATTAATTTGTGTCGCTTTAATAGTCCAAATGTTGGAACTTGCAAGAAAATCAACATAAATGACTAGATCTTTGCTTCGAACACCCATAATGGAGAGGGCTATCGAGTGTGATTATAATGTATGGTAACTGGGACATATTGATCATTCTATGCAGGAAATACCTGGTATCAAATGTCTAGGACCAATAGTTAACTCGTTCCCTCATATAAACACCTTTTTATGCATTTGCAAACAGAGAAGACCCAGATCAGACAGATCCTGTAAGAGCCATCTGATCAGGGCCTGCTCTGTTAGTTTGCTAATGGAATTAGATAGATCTGTTTCCTTAGTTTCTAAAATGGCTACTATGTTCCAACTTCCATATTTCACTATAACTATCTTGTCAAAAAGAATATTCAGTAGGTACTGAAATTTGGACTAAATATTATATAGACCAAACAAGAGGGCCATGATGGCCCTGAAATCGCTCACCAGAGGGAAAGATTTTTAAAGTTTCAACTACATGTATGTTTCTAAACAAAACTGGACACCTGTTTTGTGGGGTGTTATTTGACCCTTTCTCTGTATAATTATAATGGCAAGCTTTCTGGGATGATTTGCTTTATCATAAATATTTTCTAAGTCCAATACCGAATGTTTACCGACTATTAACTTGGAAAGCATATATCGCACAAAAAATATGTGGAAAAGTTTCATTTTCCATTACATATTACTACGCATAACCTAACAACTCCTTGATATATTGCATATTTAGAAACGAACGACAACTCTTGTAGAGCACGTTTCGTAACAAAACCAGTTCACACCTGAACGTTTCGAACCCCTTCAGAATTAGAGTACTGATGTTTGTTTCAAAGCAGAAATTGTATAAAAATCGCGATTTCAACAATTTATACAAACGGAATTGTTATGGAAATGGAAAATTAAAACTTGTTAAGAATAACTGGTGATAATAACCATTGTGATAAATAGAGCATTTGCCCTTAGTGATAAATAGAGCATTTGCTCCATAAGAGTAAATGCACTATTTATCACAATGGTTTCAAATCTACACAATTCTGAAATTTTCCCTTTCTCTAATTAACCCTTTTCCTCATATAAACATGTTTTCACACATTTGCAAACAGAGTAGACCCAGATTTACCTCTTTGAATAAGCAGACAACATTTCTATAATATGACAACCCTATCACAGCTTAGCAGGACTTAACCAAAATTAGCACACAGTTTGAACTCAGATCTGACACATACCGGTATGTAACTTTATATGTGGTTTGTATATGAGTTAATTTACTCCTATGGAGCAAATGCTCTATTTATCACAATGGTTTGAAATCTACACAATTCTGAAATTTTCATCTTCTCTAATTAATGCTCCTTATCAGTAGATTTATTCAAAGAGGTAGGATCTGAAAAAAGCCTTTGTGATAAATAGAGCATTTGCTAACCATTGTGATAAATAGAGCAAAAGCTCAATAGGAGTAAATGTTCTATTTATCACAAAAGTTTCAAATCTACACAATTCTGAAATTTTCCTTTTCTATAATTAATGCTCCTTATCAGTAGATTTATTCAAAGCGGTAGGATCTGAAAAAAGCCTTTGTGATAAATAGAGCATTTGCTCCATAGGAGTAAATGCTCTATTTATCACAATGGTTTCAAATCTACACAATTCTGAAATTTTCCTTTTCTCTAATTAATGCTCCTTATCAGTAGATTTATTCAAAGAGGTATAATAGTCACTTTATGAAACCATTGTGATAAATAGAGCATTTGCCTTTGTGATAAATAGAGCATTTGCTCCATAGGAGTAAATGCACTATTTATCACAATGGTTTCAAATCTAAACAATTCTGAAATTTTCCTTTTCTCTAATTAACCCTTTTCCTCATATAAACATGTTTTCACGCATTTGCAAATAGAGTAGACCCAGATTTACCTCTTTGAATAAGCAGACAACATTTCTAACAGATGACAACCCTATCACTGCTTAGCATGACTTGACCAAAATTAGCACACAGTTTGGATTCTGATCTGACACAGACCGGTATGTAACTTTATATGTGGTTTGTATATGAGTTAATTTACTCCTATAGAGCAAATGCTCTATTTATCACAATGGTTTGAAATCTATACAATTCTGAAATTTTCCTTATCAGTAGATTTATTCAAAGAGGTAGGATCTGAAAAAAGTCTTTGTGAGAAATAGAGCATTTGCCAACCATTGTGATAAATAGAGCATTTGCTCCATAGGAGTAAATGTTCTATTTGTCACAATGGTGTCAAATCTACACAATTCTGAAATTTTCCTTTTCTATAATTATTGCTCCTTATCTGTAGATTTATTCAAAGAGGTAGAATCTGAAAAAAGCCTTTGTGATAAATAGAGCATTTGCTCCATAGGCGTAAATGCTCTATTTATCACCATGGTTTCAAATCTACACAATTCTGAAATTTTCCTTTTCTCTAATTAATGCTCCTTATCAGTAGATTTATTCAAAGAGGTAAAATAGTCACTTTATGAAACCATTGTGATAAATAGACCATTTTCTCAATAGGAGTAAATGCTCTATTTATCACAATGGTTTCAAATCTACACAATTCTGAAATTTTTCAAGAGGCAGATTCTGAAAATATCCTATGAGGGAATGGGTTAAAAACAGTGTGAGCAAACAGAGACTAATTCTGAAGCAGACAACTTGATATAGTTTTGACCAGGAACTTGACCTATTCAGTGATTATGCAACACAGATGGAGTGACCTCAATCCCACTAGTTCAGAGGAACCTTTATAGTGTAAAATAATATTTTAAAGTATAACCAACAGGGCAGGGCCAATTTTAACCTCAGAACTATGATATTTGCCAATGTCAATAAGGAATACTAAGTAAATCTATACACCAAATATCTAAGCTCTGTGAGATGTAGTTTTTGACAAAAAGATTTTTGAAGTTTTCCCCATGCCTAACCTAAGTGAGCCCAGCATTCTGCTACTTGTACAGAAAACAACAGTCAGCTAGAAAAAACTGGCCACCCCTGGGACCATGGCGGGGCCAATTTTGACTCCAGGGACATAATTTATATAACTTTTGTAGAGGACCTATAGGTGATGCTATGTGCCAAAGATGAAAGCTGAGAACCCTGTAGATTCAGAGGAGAAGACTTTTAAAGTTCAAATTGTTGACGACGCACGACACACGACGCACGACGCACGACGCACGACAAACGCCGACAGACGACGGACATCAGGCGATCACAAAAGCTCACCCTGAGCACTTTGTGCTCTGGTGAGCTAAAAAGGGTTCACCCTTTCCTTCATATACATGTAATTGCTTTTTCACACATTTGCAAACAGATTAGACCCAGATCATATTGTTCCTATTGGAGCTGTCTGATAAGGGTCTGATCTGTTTGCTTTTGACATGATATAGATCTGGTTCTACAATTTTTCTCAAAGCAAAAGTTTACACTATAATACATTAGCTAATAAATATTCATGATGTCATTATTTCTTACATGAGTATTGAAAGGGAAAGTGACAATGCTATGCAAATGTAAGGTACTTCTTAATAATTGTATCATACAGTTCACTCTTTTGCAAGAAATGCCATTCTTTGCCGGATAGATTGAAAACCGCCTCTTGAAAATCTTCTCTACTCACTGAGCCTCTAACAATCAAATCATGAATCTCACTTGACAATGTCACACTAGAGGGCAGCACTGGGCAATATTTGATTTGCTCTTCCATCAGAAGAATATTCAAGTTCCTGTTCAGGAATAACATGACTAGGACAGTTCCACTACATAGAACTTCCTTCACCGCAAGTGTTTTTAATCTTGGACAACATCGAACAATGTCAAATATAGACAGGTTAACCGTGTAATTGTATTCAACATTAGCATTCCACTGAGCTACTTCATATATACTAAGAGACATGCTGATGTCTATAAATTCTTCCAGAGTATCTGAATATCTGCACATCAACTCACCCAACAAAGGGTAATCCAAGAGCCTGTACTTGAGATATTTCATCGATTTCACTGGCATATCTTTCTTCAGAATTACTTCTTTCTCTGTCCATTCATGACCAACCCCAAAATGGCAATGTACACGGAGATTTGGTCCTTGTTTACAAATTTCTCCCCATTGCCAGTCTTGAAGTGCCTCCTGATAATATTCCATGTGTTTTGACACAGCCACAATATGGAGATCTGTTAATGAATTTCCTGCAAGGTGATAAAGCAGACTGTAGCTTAGAACATGGGGTTCAATGGCTAACTCACGCAGATTCACTAAATACATAAGATTGCTCAGATTGTTTCCTTGGAATGACTGAAGAAAGTACAGACTCGTTAATGATACTGCATGTGGCGCACCAAATGGCAAAGGGTCCTTGTGTTGTGCAACAGAGAAATTATCAAGATCTCTTATGTCAAGCATGCAGAGATGTCTGTTTCGTTGTAACAGATCATATATGGAATGTTTACAAGAGCTCTCATGATTTCTGATAATGTGAACCCCATTGAGTAAACTTTGAACTTTCAGCTCAACTATATTACTACAATTCTGAGCTAAGGCGCTTAACACCTGATGAGAGCCTGAGCCCCTGTAGTAAATTTTCACCCATCTAAAATGTTTTCCAACAACTCTGATTAAATCAACAATCATCTGAATAAAAGCATTCTTTATGCTACCACTGAAAAAACCAGCACCCCTGTCCAGAATGGCTCGGTCTATAGTACCGGTTTCAAACCAGTTTAAAAACTCCTCTTCAGCATATACAAACGTCTTCCATGCTTCTGGCCTCAATAAAGCACAGGCCCAGGATGGACATACCTGACGGATACACAATCTGTCAGCTGTGGAAAGATAACTGAAGATCTGTGCAAGGATAACTTCAGGTAGGGTTTCCCAGTCACTCATAGTCACTCCAAACTGGCTTACATGTACTCATATAAAACCATACATGATTAAGATGGGACTCATGGCTAACTACCTCAGATCAATTAACCAACATTGACTTTTTCTTTTGGGTCTTTTCACAAAAATGGTCTCTGTGGGGAACACTTGTACAATATCTGGCTGATGGTCGTTTCATATCATCCAGTTTGAAACAACTTTCTGCTTTCTGTTTCACCTAAAATGTAAAACATTTCTATATATAATAGTATATAGTCACATTTAACCCGTTATTCCATAGACACACCTTTTAAAGCCTTTTCAAGCAGAGTAGATCCAAATCAGATGGATCCTGTAGGAGCCTTATGATCAGGGTCTGCTCTATTTGCTTATGGAATATAGTATATACAATAATTAAAGATCCGATTCTACAGTTTCTGGCAACAGCCAAGACTTCCTGTGTCTATATGCCATTGTAAGACTTCAGTATATTAATATTAACCCATTCCTTCTAGGCTATTTTTAGATCCAACCATTTTGAATAAATCAACCGAAAAGGAGCATTAACTAGAGGAAAGGAAATTTTTTAGAATTTTATAGTTTGAAACCATTGTGATAAATAGAGCATTGGCATTAGCATAGAGAAAGGCGTATTTATGGAGGAAAGGGTTAATAATGGCCTTATTACATAACTATATTCATGGAAGTTAAAAAGTAAAAATTTATTATAATTTTATCTAATGCTAAGATATTTTTAAGGCATTATTCCATGACAGACTGTTTTCTGTTTAAACTTTAAACTATATATACAATAGTGAAATTCCTTGCTTGCAGTTGAGTGAATAGTGCCTGAATACTCTATTTCTGTTCATAGTGTGTGGATCACACTATGATAATAACAGCTACGGGATGTTTCGAACCAAAACCAGTCCATCCAGTGATGTTTCATACCATAATCAAAATATTACTGGGACATTTCGTACCACTATTGAAAAAATATTTGGACAACAGTTTAATTCATTCAACTTAATTCAAACTTACACAATAAATTACTAATAACAGAGGATGATCATTGCAACCGTTCTTGGTTTAACCCTTTCCTCCATTAATACGCCTTTCTATGTCTCTTTAAAAGTCGATCACCTGTTGAACCTAAAGGAGCAAATGCTCTATTTATCATAATGGTTTCAAATTACAAAATTCTAATACAATCCTTTTCTCTAGTTTGTGCTCCTTTTCAGTAGATTTATTCAAAGTGGTTGGGTCTAAAATAGCCTATGGAGGAAAGTGTTAATGAATACTCTCAACCAAAAAAACTACAACCGAAATTAAAAAGAAAACGCAAGTTTCTAATAAAACATAGAAGCATGAGACACTTGTTTGTGGGAATTGCGAATCACTGAATCGAACTGGATCGGACCATATTTTCTAATATAAACAGACGCATTCACCCAATTTTTGTCTGAATTTGCCACATTGGGTTGCAATATTTTCCATCCATCTACAGCCTCTGTTGAAAGGTCGAAGTGACTCACAATCACATAAACTGGCACTGACAGACATACAGGTCTACATGCAGCTCTAGACATATAGCAGATAAAGGGCAGTAGGGTCTACTTAGTTTTTAGCTTATGGATATAAATATTGGTTCTGTTTTCTATCATTACAAGTTTTCATTGGAACAATATTTTCAAATCTACATGCTAAATTGATTCTCCCACAATCTATCAGGGAAATGGATAAACTTGCTTCCAAAATATGTATTAATTCTATTATGTTTATGCTCTGTCTCCAGTGTGGCTTCATGTGCTAATCATATATCGTATATACTGCCTCTATGATCCTGAACCAGCGACTGTTAATACATCTACAGGCTCAGTAAATCTGTTAATCACTACATCTCACTGACTGAAACATGTCTTGTACTCAATGTGCTTTTCTTTTAAAGATCTTACCGACTTTATCTCTAGCCTTTTGGCACTCCTACTTTTTGTTTAAATAGTTTTATAGTTACATTGACTAGCACAATGAAACCCATTTGTGACTGTTATGGATTGTGATTATTCCTTTAGTGCATGACATACACTAGTTGCATATTTCTCTTTTAATATGTGATACTGTATATTTAAGCCACGTCTTCACTTACAAGTCGCAGTTGACGGCACTCTGTATTGATTTCATTTATATTGTATATCTATTGTATATCTTTCATTGCCTGGATAGATAATCATGCGGTTCAATCCGGTTAGTGATTTCATCCATGTGAAGCGCTTTTGAATACACATATCCTGTGTGATAGAGTTCTATATAAATGTGGTATAATAATTATTATTATTATTATACCACATTTATATAGCGCTCTTTTAATACCGCTTTTCTTAGTTTTGCCTTAATAATGTGATATTGCTTTCTTAGTCTAGTACTCTCGATAATGTCTTGTTTTTTATATCATGCTATCTTATGCTTATGTATGCTGTGTTTGCTTTATGTGTTATATCGTAGACTCGCCTTCTCTCGAACCCCACCTATTTTCCGAACCTTTCATTTTTTTGTGTTTTTACGCATGCGCAGGTGCGCACTATGTCATCAAATCATGAGTACCATTGCTTTGTCTGTAAACAACGCCTTGTAGCTTTAAAAACGAAATATGAGTCATAAACAGGTCAATACAGTTTATTTTTCCTTCAACTATGCTAAACATGAGAAAACTCTTAATTAATACTTTATAGAATATCAACATAAATTGAAAAGTGTACCACATTGAAAATGTTTGACAGCTCTGACCCCTTCGGCTTATGCAAAGGTGATGTGCCCATGATGAAATCACGTGACTATGAATATTATATTACAGTAAACAATTTCCAAAATAAAGGTTCGAAAAGCAGGTGATCTTTTTCTGGCTGTACCCTTTTCTGGCAGCCATTTTTGTTTTTGTTATGCGGGTGGTGGGGAAAAAAATTCTTAATTGTTTCAAGGTATGTATAAAAGATTATTTTGAACTGCTGATTTATTATTTTCTTCAATAGTCACGGTAAACCGTAAACGTTTGTTCCTGGTCAAAGATTAAGAGGTTCGAAAGACGGTGAGACCATGCCAATTTGCTTTACTTTTTGCTTGATTTTCATTTAATGCGATCTTATGCTTATTTTGCTATCTGTGATGTTTAATGTTGCTATTATGCCATTGTGATTCTATGTTTGTGCTGTATTGTGTATGTGCTTGAAATGTCGGTGTTAAAAGCTCAGTCGATCTTATGTTATCTGTTATGTGATCTATGTACCGACTTGTAATTCTTAACTCATGTGACTTGACAAATCGGACACGACCACTGAACAGTCTGAAGATCAGCTAAACCCCAATTTGATTGGGAGATCATCACTCAGTTTCAGATTATTACAACGATCCTGATAAATTTCATACCTTGTCAAGAGAATTTTCAAAACCTGCGTCATTGAAATGATGAAATAAGATATGCCAGCGATCTGATCTATAACGAAAGTAATATGAGTGACCTCCCTTGATCACTCTGGGATTGGTTTAAATCGAGTAGGCCTACATTTTACGGCACATAATTCAGGCAAAAACGTGTTGACCAGAAAGGGGTATAAATCATAGGGGTCTGTCCGCTTCATGGGAGTCTATACATACATGTACTATATAACAAGTAAGAAATTGCTGTACATGTACAGCAAGGTGAATAAGTGCTGCGGCAAAACAAAGCTTGCCATTTTAATATACATGTAAACATATTGTTTTGCTTAATAAGTATTAAATGATATTTTGACTGAAGTGTAAAGTGTTTATTATTTGAGCGTTGAAAGCAAAGTGGTTTTAACAGTATTGATACTGGTAAAATACCATTTTTATTTGTTTAGAATTGATTTTAGATCGACGTAAGTGGGCCATCTTATGCTCGTATCGCCCTCCATCTCTGACAAACCATATCTTTGAACAACAAATGTCAAATGTTTTAGACAAAATATATGTGCACTATAACCACATCATTGTCATAGGGGACCTCAATTATGATCTTTTGAAAACTGATAGAAGTAAACCTATCTCAAACCTCATGGATAATTTCAGTATGACTAATATAGTGAAGAATCCTACATGTTTTACTAAACACTTTGATCCCACTCTAATTGACGTTATACTTACCAATACTAAGAACCTTTTATGTAATACTACAGTTTCAAAATGCTGCATCAGTGACTGCCACTGCATTATTCTTACTTGCATTAGAGAACAGTTCAAACCAGTATTAAAAACTAAAGTTTTGTTTAGGAGCTATAAAATTTTTGATGAGAATTTGTTTGATAAAGATCTTTCACAAGTACCATTCCATATATGTGATGTTTTTGACAATACAGATGACAAATACTGGGCTTTTGAAACACTTTTGAAAGATGTTATAGATGTTCATGCTCCAATGAAACAGAAGATCCCAAGAAAGGACCCACCACCTTACATGAATTCTAATTATAGAAAGCATATATACAAGACCAGGCAAGCTCATAACAAATTCTTAAAAAACAGATCTAAAAGAAATTATGAATTATATAAAAGGCTTAGAAATGAGAAGACCAAGATCATGCGGACTTCTATCAGACAGTACTTTGCAGAAAGATGTGGTGGTGGACCCAAATCCAAGGACTTCTGGCCCAACTATAAAACCTTTTCTTACAAGCAGGCAGTTGAGTAAATCCAGTAGTGAAATCTTGTTAAATGAAAATGGTAGTCTAGTTTCTGATCAATCTGCAGTATGTAATATATTAAACAACTTTTATGTAAACATTGCAGAAAACATCGGTATATCAGACAATACAGAAATGAATGAACAACATCCCAGTATTTGCAAAATTGCTGCTGTAAACAATATTACAGGAAGTTTTGGGTTTAAACCTGTAGAAGCTGAACAAGTAAATAGATATCTGCAACAACTGAATGTAAAGAAAGCTACTGGAATTGACTCAATGCCTCCGAAAATATTGAAATCTGCAGCACAATCTCTCTCTCTGCCTGTGACTAAGCTAATAAACGACATGATATTAACCTCAACATTTCCTGAAAATCTTAAATTAGCTCAGGTAACTCCAGTTTTTAAGAAAGGGGGCTCCTTAGAAGCAAGAAACTACAGGCCAGTCAGCATTCTTCCTGCCATGTCAAAAATATTTGAGAAAGTCATAGAAGATCAAATAAACTCACATTTTAATAACATATACAATGACTACCTATCTGCTTTCAGACCTAAATATAGCTGCCAGGCAGCCCTACTACGCTTGATTGAGGATTGGAAAAAGGCATTGGATGATGGGGATCATGTGGCAGCCATTCTGATGGACCTTTTCAAAGCCTTTGATTGTCTGCCACATGATCTGGTGATCCTCAAAATGAGGGCATATGGACTGTCTGATGGCGCTTGCAAACTGCTTGAAAATTACCTTAGTGGCCGCAGGCAGAGAGTTAGAATCGGGCAAAACCACAGTACATGGCGTGAAACTGAAAAAGGGGTCCCCCAGGGGTCTATTCTTGGGCCAACAATTTTTAACATATTCATATAAGTTATATAATTATGCTGATGACAATACTTTATCATATAACCATCAGGATCCCTCAATCCTTACCACTGTATTGGAATCTGAAAGTGAGAGTCTAATAGAGTGGTTCAGGATTAATCAGATGCAGGCCAACCCTGAAAAGTTTCAGGCCATTGCTGTGGGCAAAAAATCAAAAACCATTGTACATAGTCTAAATATATGTAATAACTCTATAGATTGTGAGGAACATGTTAAACTTCTTGGGGTGGAACTTGATTACATGTTGAACTTTAACACCCATATAGCCACTACTTGTAAAAAGGTAGCCAAACAACTTAATGTTCTGTTCAGACTCAGTAAATTCCTGGATTTGAAGAATAGAACACTGGTGTATAAATCTTTTATCAGGTCTAATTTCAATTTCTGTCCCCTTGTATGGCACTTCTGCAGTCAATCAGATACAGAGAAACTGGAGAAGCTCCAACACAGGGCCCTGAAAATAACTTTTAATGACTTTTCCTCAGACTATGAGCAACTCTTGACCAGGGCTGGTATGCCAACCTTACACCTGAGTAGGATTAGAGGAATAGCTCTAGAAACCTTCAAATGTTTACATAAAATATCCCCACCTTACCTACATGATCTTGCCAAATTTAGAAACACAGACTATTCTTTCAGGTATAGCCACACAGTTGTAATCCCAACAGTGAGTACCTCAACTTATGGCAAAAGGTCTTTCAGGTTTGAGGCTGCCCAGCTGTGGAATGGCCTTCCAAATGACATAAGGCAAGTTGAAACTATAAAGAGTTCAAAAGGCTGATCCACACCTGGGTGGGCCCATCCTGCAAATGCTCCTTTTGTGTTGCCTGATCCATTGTAGTTTGCTAGTTTTATGTACTCCTGTGTTTTTCACATTTCATTTAAAAATGCTTTTATATCCATGTCTTTTGCCTGGGCTTTACTTGTTTAGTTTGTAAACTTGCTAGACGCATGCTCCTTTTGGTTGCATTTTTTTTCTGTATTCTGCTTGCATTTTGTTTAGTTAGAACGTTTTGTTTTCGCCAGCATGCTATTCAGTATTGTCTGAATGTATTTGTAAATCCCATGCATGTTTGCTTTTTCAGCTATGGCACATGTACAGTGTAAATGCATGCATGTGTGCATGTGAAGAAGTTGTATGTATGTATGTATGTATGTATGTATGTATGTATGTGCGTTCATGCGTATAGGTGTTATATGTGTGTGTATATGTATGAATATATGTATTTTACCGATATCTCTGGTGCAGGAGGCTGAATATCATCAACTTCTCTAGGACTTACATTGCAGACCAGGCTGGGAAAGCTCTAGCACGAGCCATCTTAACTCAGTCTACCCTGGAAGTTGTTTTTAGGGATCTGAGACTGTTATGTATTTCTCCTCTTTGTATGAAATTTTGATTTTCATCGAAACAAATAATCTCTTTGTCTTAACGAGCAGAATAGCATCTTGTGATAGCAAATATGTGATACATTTTTAGTAATACTAGTACTTTTGTAAATCTTATTCCGTATTACATACTCTAGATATGACTTTTTAACAACTTCTTATGTATTTTACCGATACTTAATCTCTCTGATTCTAATTTTATAATGTGTATTACACATGCTTTGAAAACATATCTTTTAATTCCACAGGTTGTTATGTTAAACTGTTATAATCTTTGTTATATAGTCGGTAAATAGCTTATTGTAGCTAATGTTATCTGTTGTACAACCGACTCAAAATAAAGATTCTTGTATCTTGTATTTCGAGTATACTAGTAGTCTTCTGATGCTGATATGAATTATGCTAGGAAGTGTAACGTGCAAACCGAGAGACCCAGCAACAACAAACCCTGTCGGTGCAAAGCTTAAGCTCACATCAAGAGATGTTTGTTCCGCTATATATTACCTCCACTTCCCAAGATACAATGATCTGGTCAGCCTCATTTGCATAATACCAACGTTCTACGAACGTTACATTACTCTCCCCTCCGAGAAGTCTCGTCCCGAGACTTGGACCCTGGGAGACCCGTGGGTAAGGCAACTCCGGTCTGGCAGTTGTCTTCATCCCACCGCTGCCACCATTTGTAACGTGCAAACCGAGAGACCCAGCAACAACAAACCCTGTCGGTGCAAAGCTTAAGCTCACATCAAGAGATGTTTGTTCCGCTATATATTACCTCCACTTCCCAACATACAATGATCTGGTCAGCCTCATTTGCATAATACCAACGTTCTACGAACGTTACAGAAGTAATAAGATCAAAAGTCGGTATAGAAAAGGAACAACAAAGTTAATGATTATAGTTGTCTTGAAAAAAAAGCTTCTAAATAATATACAATAGAAAAGGAACACCTTTGGTGTTGATAGCATAATTGAAACTACTGAGTAAATGGCAATGAATCATGGCTCCTTTTATTTGCAAACCTTTGGTTGTATCCTAGTAGATGTTCATGTCGACCCAGTAAAAGTTTACATCGGGTTTACATTGGGTTAATGAATAAATTATATGGATGAACTTTTGTGAAAAGAAATAAGGACCTATCCTTCTTTAGTAACAAAGGGAAATGAACATGTCAGCCATCATCAGAAGGATATTCCGCCACTTGGATGGAAAAAGTTTCACACCGCTCTATAAAACTTTGGTAAGATCCCATCTTGAATATGCCAGTGCAACATGGGCACTCTATAAAGCAAAACATATAGACATGATCGAGGGTGTACAAAGACGTGCAACTAAGCAAATCCCAGGTCTCGGCACCCTACCGTATTCTGATAGACTCAGGAAACTCAACTTACCGACACTCACGTACCGACGTATGAGAGGTGATATGATAGAAACCTACAAACTCTTAACTGGCAAATATGATAAGAAAGCTGTGGGCAGAGTGTTAAAACCAAGAACTGAAATGGCAATCTGAACATCAAATAGGGGAAACTCAATGAAATTGTTCGCCCAAAGGGCCAAATTAGACGTAAGGAAAAACAGTTTTGGTTTAAGAACAACACAAGCCTGGAATGACTTACCAGAACATGTTATAAATGCAGAAAATATCAATACGTTCAAAAACAGACTGGATAAATACTGGCTAAACCAATATATTTTATTTGAGCACAAGGCCACTTTAAAAACCGGAAAGTGCATAAATTACAAATCACAAGAAGAGTCCAACATAGAGGATCCGATGGGAACCTGAGTTGGAAAACTACAATAAGTAACAATAAGTAAGTAAGTAACAACTAATGTTCCTCGTAATGACATTACAGCATGCGCAAAATCAAGATTGGTCAACCTTTTCTCCGTTTATCTATACGGAAATTTATTTTTGGTGAGTAATTTAGTAAAATAACTAATTTTCACTAACATTAGGAATGTTAACTGAGCTGTACAGTGTTTTACTATAATCATCTTTAAATGTAGCAGACAAAAATGAAACAGCTTGTTTAGGATCTTTCAGATCTGAGTTTTGTCTGCAAATTAAGATGTTTAAATGTATATGTGTGTGAAAATGTTAAAATAAACATTTGAAACAATCTAATCTACACGAATAAAGTAGGCAACATGCTTTATAAAGCAGTGATAACAAAAGAACAGTGTAATATACAAGACTTTGTACCATAAGTAAACTATTAAAAACCTCTGACGAGACTATAGAAATAAGTTAATAATTTATAATTAATCTTCTCAAAATCAAGTAATTTTTATTTCCAATGTAAATATTTTTGACACCGACATATGAATTATTTACTAGGAACTACTGATATTTTACAGATACTGTTCTGAATTCGCTAACAGTGCAGATTCTGATATGAGGGCTCATACAGAATGCCCATATTAACTTATTGGTTAAGCTATCATGACAGAGTTACAGGTTCATATGATATTGAAAAATATTGTCCATTTGGTATTACTTTTGCTCAGGCCATATTCCTCCAAGACAAAAATGTAAAAAATAATGCTCTAACTGATATATCGGTCAAGTGATCATGACCAAAATAACAGGTGCACAATGCCATATAATGACAAGGAAGTATACAAAGCTTCAGAAAGATTCATTGAAAGATGACCGGGTAATGCTCCGGGCAAATCCGGACAGATCGATGAACGGACGGACAGGCTAATGAACATACAGGGTGATTTTAGTATACACCCCCTCAATTAGTTGGAAGGGGTAATAAAAGTTAAAACCGTGGGAACAAACATCAGTATTTTGCACATCATTTATAAATAGATTGCACATAAATCGTGGTTGAATGGTTTCTGGACCGTTATTCTGGCACAGCTTTCCAAATTGTAATGTACTAAAAACTAATAAAAAACTAAAATGGAATTACTGTTAATCACTGTGTTATGAATAGAAATTTAAAGAAGTTCAGACCCTCTTTGCTGAAGGAATCGGTGACTAGATATCCAAATACTTCATTGCGACTAAGGAGTACAATATACACGCACACATAGTTAGTTCCCTGCATCAGATTTTAACTGATGCAACATATTTTACCTTTTTCAGAAATAGATCTATACCTTGCTATATTTTGCTATAAATGTGATAATCCAAAACTTGTATTAGACCAATTTCATAACAAACTTTCTCTCTTTTGACTGATTATAAGGCAAATCGGATGCATTTTTCAAAACCATATTGTTAAGGCGTGTGCCAGAGGGTGTTACGGTTCATGATCTACATCCAAACTTACAGTTACGGTTCCTAATCGAAAACAATAAGTGTTTTGAGAGTATGGAATAGATGTTTTAGGCCTGATAGAAGACTCAAATTAGACTAGTTTCTGTCGTAAATATTGAGTGAGGTAACAAAATAAACGTTGTATTAAACGTAATTACGGAACACTTATCCCATTCTTAATACCAGCACTTGTGTGACCCGTAATAATATGCCAGAATTTTATCAGCTATTGTAGAAATTAAATCTGACTAAACCTTCGATGAACTCAGTTTATAGACAAATCAAAGGGATCCTAGAGGCGCCCTCTGATCAGGGTATGCAATGTTTGTCCTTCAAAATCCACTAGCAGTGCAGACCCAGATGAGAAGGTTCCTCTAGGAGCTCTCTGACCAAGGTCTGTATTATTTGTCATTCAGAATCCCCTAGCAGTGCAGTTCAGATGAGCAGGTTCCTCTAGGGGCTCTCTGACCAGGGTCTGTTTTGTTTGTCCTTCAAAATCCCCTAGCAGTGCAGACCCAGATGAGAAGGTTCCTTTAGGAGCTCTCTGACCGGGACCTGCATTGTTTGTCATTTAAAATTCCCTAGCAAACCTTTCAAACTGAGTAGACTCTATTAATTAATCCATTCCTTGTTTTATATTCAGTCTAATTTCAATACCTACTGAATATTCAAGAACAAAATAGTTATATTGAAATATAGAAGGCGTAACCTTGTAAACATTTTAGAGACTAAAGAAACCCATTTATCAAATTCCAATAGCAAACATAGCAGACCCTAATCTGAGTTATCTCTGTTTTCGATGCAATGTTGTTAATAACTTTTTACCAGTAAAGTGCACCACACTAAAGGATGCAGATGACGATATGTACAGTGAATGTGTAGTTGGCAATTTTTCATTGAAACAGGACTGTAGAAATGCGTGAAAAGATGTTCATATGAAGGAAACGGTTAAACAATGATTGGCTATTCCATTCCAACACATCAACGTGGAACATGTTAACATTTTTCCTGATAGTGACCCATTTGGTGCCTATGTATACATAGTGGATCCAGATCAGAGGACCGTCGTGGATGTATCAGAGTCAGTTTTGTTTGCTGACATGTTATAGATTCGTATTTGTTTGCAATAGCAAATATTTGTACTTTTAATACAATAACTAAAATCAGTCAACATCAATATGCATCTGGTAAAAGGTTATTAACAACATTGCATTGATAGGATGTGGGTTGCATAACAAAAGCATACGTTGCGATCGTATTTCATTGTGTATCGTTTGTCGTTTGGTACAGAAAATAGAAGAAAGAGAACAGAAGATAGAAACACAATAGATACTGCGTGCACATATATGAACTGACGACACTCGTTTGGAACTGAGAATTACAACATGGTTCTATAATAAAACATAATCTTATTAACAATAAGCACGACTGGCCGATTCTCCATTGCAAAATTGATACTTTCGTCAGCTAATCATTTTCCTGATATGAAGTATATAAACGCCAGACCTAGATCTGACGACTTCTGAAGAAGACGTCTGATCAGGGTCTGCTCTGTTTGCTTATGGTATGATTGTCTTCCCTGTCTGCCTGTCGCAAAGTTTTTCTGCGCTTCTTCTCAAAAATGGCTGGGCAGATTTCAATAAAATTTCACAGCATGAAGTGTAGTTGTGCATGTCGCCAGGGTGATCTTGTTCGATTGTTTTTCATAGTTATGTCCCCTACAATTTGTTTTAGAAAAACACTGGCAGTAAAAACATCAGGTAGTAATTGTAATTACCATGCATAATCGATGTCTTGCATAGGTCCAAAGATATATACCCAGGGAGCCAGAGGGGTCTACCGTGCACCCCCTCTTCTAGACTAGTCTAGGGGGGGGGGGGGGTAGCACGGTAGACCCCACTGGCTCCCTGAGTAATACCATCGGTAGCGTGACAGAATTTAAGAACACTTCTCTCGAGTATTATCTGTAGCTGTACAGTAAACTCCCTCTAATAAGAAATTTTTGTAAAGTAGAATTTAGATATTTTTAGGCAGATGGTTGTTTAATGCAAGGTGAAAGTCATGCAGAAAGCTCCTAGAGGAGCTTTCAGCATAACTTTCACCCTGCATTAAGCTGCCACATGTCTCCAAGACCGATAATTATACTACATTTAACATGTAGTTTAGAGGGGGTTTACTGTATACCAAAAACGTCGATTATGTTAGAATAAATGTCAGAATGTAATGCCGTAAGACATTCTGTCAGAGTCCGTAACGCTGTAGATAAGAGAACGTAACGTTTATTGGGAAGAAACCGTAACATGTTCACGGATGTGATAGTGTGGATAAACTCGTCAAAACCAATTTAAAACCTGCAAATTAAGTGTACATGGCGGTGCTACATGCTAAATAGGGCATCACCAGTACATATTGTCTAAAGTTTTTTCACCTTTAGTGAAACGAAATGTAAAACAGAGCAAAATCTTCATGTTTTGAATAATTAATTACTTTTAAAACCTTTTTTCGCGCACTGATTGCTTTTAACACGATTTCCTGCGCACGTATGATGTATAATTCGATACGATATACGACATTGCCTAAGTACTGAATAAAGAAACCAAAACTTAGAAAAAATAAACAGCTTATCGAGCGTTAATTGAATCCTCTTCCTCGCATATTTGTAAACAAATAGGCAGGCGCCGTAATGTTCAGTATCGAACCGATACCTTAACATGTCTTCTCGCAGGCGCACCCCTCATTGTAACACAGTCGATAGGGAGTGTACATGTACTTTTATTACATAATGTTCGAGAAAACATTGATGAAGAAAATTTCCATTTCTGCATATAATTTAACCGACAATGGATATTTTACTTTTTAGAAGTCCAAACTGTTCTCCTGATTGCAATAAAGTTATTTTTATGCAGTTTATCGTTACATCCGAGCCTCCAACCGATTTTAGATTTAAGAAATTAGAATTTAATCTAAGCACTTTCCTTTCTTCTTCTCTTGCTTTACTCCCTTTGCTGATGTCTACATGGCAGTTTCTTTTCAAATTACTATGTTTTTATACTGTAAATACTGATTTTCTTATGTTCATCTTTATTATTGTCATATCACTGTTTTGTTAATATCTGGAGAGCGGGCATTAGATAATGTTGCAAAAACGTGTAGCCCTATCCCCTGCATGTATATTGTATGCAATAAATATGTTTAAACTATAGCGGCTGAGCGATACTGGGGCGCCTTGCTTTCAATAACTGTTGTATAGCCCTTTCCCTCATATTTATAAACGTGTTTTCACGCATTTGCAAACAGAGTAGACCAAGATCAGACCAGAAGGCTCTGTTTGCTAATGGAATTTGACAGATCTGTTTCTTTACTTTCTAAAATGGCTACAACGTTCCACCTTCCACATTTCATAATAACTATTTGGAACATGACTATTCAATAGGTATTGAAATTTGAAATAAATATAGAACAGGGAAAGGGATAAGGTGCAAAGCAACTGCTTGGGGTTACGGTTTTCGCACAGCAGACTAAAGTCTTGCAAAGAAAACTCGCGTAAGTGGTTTAGTAAAACGGTCATCAGTATCGAAACTGTCACACCTTGTGACACCTAACTGGGCCCGTTTTACTATAGATCGTACGAATGTCACACCTTGTGACACCTAATTGTGCCCGTTTTACTATGGATCGTACGAATGCCACACCTTGTGACACCTAATTGGGCCTGTTTTACTATAGATCGTACGAATGTCACACCTTGTGACACATAATTGGGCCCGTTTTACTATAGATCGTACGAATGCCACACCTTGTGACACCTAATTGGGCCCGTTTACGTACTATAGATCGTACGAATGTCACACGTTGTGACACCTAATTGGGCCCGTTTTACTATAGATCGTACGAATGTCACACCTTGTGACACCTAATTGGACCTGTTTTACTATAGATCGTACGAATGAAATTATCGTAAATACTAATTAACATACGACGCTCGCAACTGGGCGCAGTGAGAACTTATAATAATAATTACTGTGACCAGTACGAAGTTAGTCATTGTTGCCTGGTCTTTTCTGGAAACTTTGGGGGTAAATGTCGCTTAATCCCTTCCCTGATATTCACGTCCCTGTAATGGACCCTATTCAAGCCATTGTGATAAATAGAGCGTTTGCCCAATAGGAGCAAATGCTCTATTTATCACAATGATTTCAAAATTACACAGTTCTAAACTTTCCCTTTTCTATAGTTAATGCTTCTATTCAGTATATTTATTCAAAAAGTTTGAATCTTTATTCAAAAAGTTTGAATCTACAAATAGCCTATGAGGTAATGGGTGAATACAGTAAAATCCCGATAGTTCGAACACTAAAACAAGTATCATTTTCGATTCTTATGGCGGCAGCTTAACGCATGGTGAAAGTCAAGCAGAAAGCTCCTCTAGGACCGTTCTTCCTGACTTTCATTCTGCATTAAACAGCCACCTTCCTAAAAAGGAATAAAGTCTTCATTACTAAACATTCGTAGTATTGAGTTTTTAATGTAACTGGGGTTATTGTTTTCGAACGTAAAACTCAATGATATGGAGATAATTATATCCTCATTTTAACTTATTTTAAATAAGTTTTTTATAATTTCATTCTAATTTTGGAGTCTACTGAAATTAATTTTAACCTCAAACGTGGGAAATAAAATAACTAGTTTGCATTTAGAATGGGTCTTTTTATCGAAACCTTTTAGATGCCAGAAAAAGGTCTGGCTGCCGCTAGATAGAATGTACGATGATTTCCATTGTCCGTGTAGGATCAATTATCGTAAAGTACGGGTAATGTACAATACAGCGTTTATATGTAGGCAATCAGAAATTGCAAACAGTCAACAGTAATAAAGAATAGTTTCCATGCCCATACCGTGTTTATTTTTTTTTAGGCTTTGCTTGTTTGCCGAGAAGATTTCTAAGTCACTTTTAGGACAACTCATATCAATATGCTAGACTGACATTGAGGTTTAAAAGATCCATAAATATTCACCATAAACTTGAGCTGCTTGAATTTTAAAACCCCTCTAAACCGGGCGAAGAACTTAGGTATTTCTACGCAGGTGACTGATTAATGCAGGCTCCTAGAGGAGTTTTCTGCATGACTTTGACCCTGCATTAAACTGCCACCTGTCCCCTAGATCGAGATTTATACTATATTTAACTTCCGATTTAGAGGGGTTTTACTGTAGTCCTTTTGAAATTTCAGCGTTGTTGGGGTTAAACAATACTAACTTATCTTATGTTATCCAAAGACCTATGATAACACATGTGTTATGTGTTATCATAGGTCTTTGTGTTATCTTAGGCCTACATGTACTGTGCTTGTGCATAAATCTGATTCTAACCGGGCGAGGATTGTCTTTGTAAAAGTGGGGGTTTAGGGGCTAATTGGTACGTGTACGAGCACTTTGACAACATGTGCAGCATCGGAACAGAATAAGACCTCCGCCACGTACCGAGGTTCTGTTGCTATAGATTTAGAACAATTATCTTAGCAGTGGGCATATCGGTTATTAGATCTAATAAAAAATAAATAAACAAACGCAGGATATGTTACCCATTTTGGGCTGTAAATGATTAAACCCACTTGTAAGCACCTATTTGTCTGGTCCGGACAAAAAAAATAGGTGTAGTAAAATGGGTGCGGTAAAATCATCATCAATACGACTTAAATTACACCCTTGATCAATATTGATCACAATGAAGAAAATATTCCAAAATAGGGAATTAATATAACACATAAATACTTGAAAATGCTCTGATCTAATATTTCGACCACTAAGGACCCTTTTCAAAGATTATCATGTCAAAATACACGTCACATTTTTGTTACATGCATTCAGCCATACATATCTTTGATTTTATGGCTGAATACATGTAACAAAAATGCGACGTGTATTTTGACATGATAATCTTTGAAAAAGGCCCTTAGTGGTCGAAATATTAGATCAGAGCATTTCAAGTATTTATGTACAATATTGATCAGGTCGGTATATTTGCCCTAACCTAAAGCTACTGAAATTGTCTCCCTTGTTTCATTTACCGTTCATAACCTTATTTCCCCTATATTTGATCTACCAAATAAATATGACGTTTTGTCTTCCTCACGAACAACCGATTTACTTATCTTATGTTAGCTATTGTATTGGTTTTCTATTTATTTCGAGTTGAATCGAAAAAATATGTGTTGCTAGTGTACTACTTCCGTAAATGCGCAAGATCAATGCGCAGACGTTTTGACAGGCGAATTCCAAAACAAACCATTATACAGGCCGGTCAACACATGCTTTTATTGCAGTTTAGAAATAATTCATGTTATTTATATTGGTGAGTACGTTTCGTATGTACAAAGAATAGGTTAATTCAAGGTTTGATCAACAAATTTACTGTCACGATTATGTATAACTTTGTGTATGAAAGAGATTGTTCTCTTGCTTGTTTGATGGTGATGGGTGGGGTGTTAAATGTGATAATTACATATCATCTTATAGTTGCAAGCTCCGTCATATATATCTGGAAAAAATGTCAATTTGTCGCTTTGAATGTAATCAATAAACTAATACCCCCAACCATGCTGTTCCAAAATGCAGACTGTTTTGGGAATTTGGGGAAAACATAATGTGATAACCTACTGAGTATGCTGTTTTCCTGTGGATTCGTGGTTCTTAAATTGTAAATTATCTTATGAGTATGACAGTTGTGCCTTCCAAGTGTTGTTTTTTTTAATACATTTTCAGACAAAAATCATCTAAAGTGTTAATTTTACTTGCTAAATAGACTGAGTCGGCTGCTAGGTTCCGGGACGTTTCGCTCCAAAACCAGTTCCTCCGGAGACGTTTCGTCTGGGACGATTGGTACCATTTTGCGACTGGGACATTTCGTCCCACTGATCAGAGACATATGCCTCTGCACTGATCTGGGGAGTTTTGTCCAATAATAATCTTATAATTTTTTATAAAAACTAGCTCAACCTTTCCAACATTGAGAATTTAAGACCCATTGCCGATTATATCGCATTGTAGCAAAAAAGTGTTTCATGCTTCTAATTAATATACTTTTTATTACAAAATGTGTTTCTGCTCGAATATAATTATAGTGTATGAGTAAGTAGATCTAGATCCATGAATTTCCATGTATAGTAAATCCTGTTTAAATCGGTCACTAAAGCATGTCTAATTCTTGGCCTGGAAGGCAGGTGGTACTTAAATGCAGGTATTAATAACTTAACTATAAATACACATTTGTAAACAGAGTAGACCCAGATCAGATGGCCCCTGCAGAAAATACTGTTTGCCTTTTAGTTTGTCTGTGATGATACTACTTAGTGATTAGTAGGGCTGACTATTGGGGCCAGTTTTGACTATTGCAATACTATTGCTATTGCTAAAAGTACTATTGCGATACTATTGCTATTGCTAGAAACTATTGCAATACTATTGCAATAGTTATTGCCAAGATTTGAAACTTGTAGAAATGCAAATTTGCACAGTGTAAGATATAGCTTTGCTGTAAATACTTACTGAAATGTTTGTGAAAATGATTTAAAATGAATTGGGCAGAAATAGATTAATAAAATAAAAGTCAGAAGTACTAGTATTTCCAAATACTCGCTTTGCCACCTGAGTTTTAACGCTTTTGTTTTTAACCAACTCTATCTCCGCGATGGTCGACACCTTTTTGAAAACACAACGGTTTGACTAAAACATGAGCATAAAAAAGCCTAATACTACAAATTTTACAAAACCATTTTTGTAACATACTCGTTGGAAAACTTATCTTTAGGTGATTTGTAATGAATTTGATATTCTTAAAAAACCGCAGTAGATATTCTTTTCGTCGCTTTAACATATATGAAAGTAACGGTCCCACATTGACAGCTGTCACCTGCACTCTGGCTAGGGGTTGAGTTTACCCGAGCTCTAGTTTTATACATAGTCTCAGGGGATTATATACAGGGGAAAGTCCTCTTTTACAATGTTTACATTTTCGGAATAGAATGCTACAATAAAGATTCATTGCTGGTTTATTACTTTGAGTTTGCCAATTATATGAAAGAACTATCGAAACTATCGATAGTCAGAGCAACTATCGCAATAGTCTATTGTTAATTGGAAATAACTATCGATAGAGTAACTGGGATAAAGAACTATCGCAATACATCGATAGTTCGATGTATTGTTACACCCCTAGTGATTAGCCACTCTAATGTCTAAAAACTCTAAGAAGAATGCCCTTATAACAAATAAAACGGTTGTTGAAGTAATTTTTCAATAGTGGCGCGAAACCTCCCAGTAAATTTTCAATAGTGGGACAAAACGTCCCGAGAGGAACTGGTTTTGGAGCGAAACGTCCCGTAACCGGCTGCTACGAGATCTTGGCCTATTTTCCTGTTGATTCATGAGCTCTAATTGGTCAGTTTTAAAATATCATTTCCTGGCAAGAAAATTCATGTTGCAGGATTTTTTGCGGGACGATTCGGTCTGACAAAAAACATCGTTACAAAGATTATTTGAAATAAATGGTTACATGTAACACAATTGAAGAAAAATAAACATAACCTTCGATAACGTAATGGCGTTTTCCAAAATGGCAGATAAATAAAATCCAATTTAATGTTTTGATAGATGGCCCCAAAAAGGTCCATGTAAGGGTCTGCAGAAAGGTCCACATATTAACGAGCCCTTTTCATTGAGGTAATTGACAAAAACTGGGTCACGGAAATTAACTCTGTTTTGAGAAAACTATGTGATTACACAACCCACGAATCGATGAGAAACCACGAATCGATGAGAAAAAGGCATACATTATCATTCATACTTTACCATAAATGCATACCATACCATTATACCATATATCTTCACTGTGTACAAGTATATCGCTGTGCAATCACTGCTGTGGAGTGCACTGGTTGCACAATCAACTTGTAAATAATGCAGACCCTGATGAGACAGCTCCTACAGGAGCTGTCTCATCTGGGTCTCCACTACATGTATTTACAGGTAGGTATATTGACGTGAATAGCAAGCGAAGGGTTAAATTTTCATAATTCTGAGACATGTTGCATTTAAACTCTGAAGCAGAACCAACCAAACAAATGAAAAGTAATTTCCTGATTATAAGGTTGCAAACATTGATTTTATTGACTTGTTTACCAACTGCGCAGGGTTTTACCGGACACAATATTCTGCATACTGTACTCATAAAATGACACCTAGGACCCCTAAAACATACACGTTTGCATCCATTGGGACACACAGATGCCAGTTTCTTAAACTTTCTTAAACCTTCTAAACAGTACAAATTTTAATGAATAGGCTGATGTTTATTAAGCTTGAAGGGACTGAAACATTTGATTTTTTGTTGTTTGTTCATTCAGCAGAAGGTAGACTGTAACAAGTACATACAACAAATAATGTGATGATTTACAAAAAAGGTACAGATATTCATTGATTAAAATAAAGCATTTTATTAATGAACCCCTGTTTTTCAGACGGGACCCTTAAAGTTTGGAATAGGAGTCCCAGGGACCCCCAAAATGTTTGCTTGATGTAAAACCCTGACTGCGTCTTTACTGGTTCATGTGTTAGCCTGTACCAGTCATTCAGGGCAAATGTTTCTTTCATAATTTTCACATTTTTTGTTTTATTAACCAACCACTTCGAGTTTTAAATATGAATAGAAGTAATTCCCCTTGAATATTTGCATATTCAACATTTTATTTATCTATCACGTTTTATGCAAATTCCGATACTGCCCATAAGTGCATCATTACCGGTTCCACGGGTATATATAAAGAACTGTACAAAATGACATCATTTTACTGTTCCCAAAATTTCCTATTCAGAAACATAATTTTTACCACCCATGTGATAACTTCCGGCGGTAGGTGAATTCTACCGTTTTCAGAGGGCCATGGTTTACCGATCTACCTGTCCGGTAGACGAATCTACTGTTTTGAAATTTTACCCAGGCAATTTTTTAGTGACCTATACTTTGTCATGCTGTCATCCATGCTTGGTCTGTTTTGGTAGGGACAGTTTTAAATCAAGGGAATCCCCCTCAGAGAACACCTGCATTCCGTAATCACAAGTTGGTTCCAGTTTTCGCTTTTCTGGAGTTTAGCAAATAAATTGTTTGGGAACTAGTCATGTCAAAATGCAAATACATGTAGCTACGTTGTCCACAACTCAAGTGAGACAAAATTGTATCAAAATTAAGATGAGGGGAGTGTCAAGACGCTATAATAGCTCAGCTACAAAAAGCAGTATGCACTATGCACTTATCGATAAGCGTTTTACTGCCTTTGATAAATAACTAGTAATGGACAAATAATTCCGAACATTCAGAATGACAAAAAAAAAGTACAAATGATTCGTCCCCAGACCAAGTGTACTGAATAAATCAAGGTTTGTTAACGTTTTTTCATGGGTTTTTTTTGTGACTTGAGATTTGGAATTTTCCTCCAAAAGTTGTGGGAAAAACACTCTTTTTGCCATAGGGAATGTAGCAGAATAAGGGCTATAAAATTAGCCCCCCAAAAAGAATCCCTGAAACTGTTATTATAAAAAAAGATAAAATGAAATATATTTTTCATTATAGATAGATTATATGATAAAACAGTAATAAAACTTTATTTTTTCATGACATTATTTAATAAGGGACCCAGTGTTTTGGGCTTGAGACCTATTGATTTCAAAGAGTTATTTTGACCCATGAAAAAAGTCCAGAATTATTACTGCATGTCAATTATTAGTATTTGTTTTTAACCCTTTCCCTGTTCTATGTTTATTCCAAATTTCAATACGTACTGAATATTCATGGACAAAGTAGTTATAAAGAAATATGGAGAGTTAGAATGTAGAAAACATATAAAATTCCATAAGCAAACAGAGCAGACCCTGATCAGATGGCTCCTATAGGAGCTGTCTGATATTTTTCTACTCTGTTTGCAAATGTGTGAAAACCTGCATATATGAAGGAAAGGGTTAATAGAGGTTATAACAGCACATGGAAATTGGATTTTTTGGGCCAAGCCAGAAAGTGTAGAATCATTCCTATATCATAAGCAAACAGAGCAGACCCATCTGGTCTAAGTTGAAACGTAGTATTTCTAAAAATGCTACACTTACACAAATTCATAACGCATCGAAAAGTACATAATGCTTTAAGATAAGTTATTAGTTTAAAATTGTTTTGCCATGATTTAGGCCCTGATCACAGGTGGGGGTTTTTTTATGAAAAAAAATGATGAATTAATAAATGTATACATA